>JAOUQU010000010.1:1145775-1159490 GCA_028566735.1 Ammoglanis amapaensis
ACACACACACACACACACACACACACACACACACACACACACACACACACACACACACACACACACACACCTGTTCAGCATTGATAGCAGATGCCATTCAACGAGCAGAACAAAACCGGGAGCGGAATTAAAAACGCAAGCATCACCAACTTCTTATTATTTACTGCAATATGAACTCATATAATAGCGAGTGCTGTTCGACAACTAGGCTTCATAATTACACTTGTTTTTATTGCATCCTCCTTTTCCTTCTAGATTTTTCTGCTTACCTTCCAGGAAGCCCATTGGCCACTGCTACAGAATTGATCCTAAATCGATCATTTATTTTTCACTGGTCAGACATTATTTTTGTTACATGCACCCACTGTAGAATGCACAATTGATTTGCATTGAGAAATTGAACCAACACTGCAATTATTCAGAATTTCAGAATTATCTAAGTATTTATTTATTTAGTTAGTTTGTAAGTTGCAGAATGGCCAGTTGGACTTTGGAACGGTTGCAATACCATTACAATCAATAAATAATCAAAAACCTTGAAATGTTAGAGACCTGTTGAGGTATTCTGACCACACGTTGGTCATCAATGCCTGAAGTTCATCAATCCAGATGTTCTAAACTAAATACTACACGATTACCAATTGCCAATTCATTGAATGGCTAGATGGACCGTGTCTAACAATCAGGTACATGAACGACTGCTGGTAAAACTAAGGACTAAAACCCAACTAGAAAGGCCTTTATCCACTATCTTTTTTCTGTTGATTTTCTTTCTTTGGTTCTGCAAAATGTGTGTTTTGTTTCTATTAATTCTGCCATCGTATATATCCGTGACAGCACTGTTGTATCTTTTGACCCAATTAAAAGTCTCATAAAAGTTGCTTATTTCATATCTACAGAGCAGCCTGTAGTTCTATCAATCAATTAAAGTTCTTCAAATGAGATGTACCAAACCTACAAGATGATTACAGTTGCCAATTCATCTAATGGCTGGATGGGCCGTGTCTATTAAGCAGGTACTGAACTACTGCTGGGAAAACTAAGGATTCAAACCCAACTGGCAAGGCACGATTTCATTTTAATGTGCACTTTCAGATCCCAGGAGCCGTGCGATGCTCACAGTACCTTCTGTGCCACTACCGCAAACGATGCTCAATAATATCATATTGTAGCAAGCAGCTGTATTGAACTGTACTCTTTCTCGGTAAGGTGCTCCGGATAAAAGCATCTGCCTAATGTAAATGTCTTTTTGAAACCCATCCCCAAACGCTACTTAGAGCACAACCTTAAAGGATCTTGTACACGTAATAAAATGATGACATCAAAGAAAATGGCCACCTAGGACCTTTTTGTCTGAGACGGATCACAAACATGAAACCACTTACACACACGTGTCTCCGTACACACTCACTGAGATGCTGACTGACTGATAATGCTCTTCTAAAGCCCATCTGGCCCCGAGATGTAATAAAATTGACATATTGATTCGGTTGAATTTACGAACGGCTGTTTTATAAAGTCCATCTACGACTCTAAGGTCTCTCCGGGGCGCTACCATTTTCTTCCCAAATGGATCAATTATGCGCCCACGTAATCCAGTTACCTGTGAAATCCACACATAGTCCACCCATTGCCACCGCTCGCTCGCTCGCTCAGCGTGTGCTAACACTCTCTTAGGTGCCGCTGCCAGGTTTCTTCTTGGTGTCTCACACTTGTGAGTGACTCAAGGATTTATGAGTATTATATATGTGTGAGTCACATATAGTACTCAGTGTCTCACAGAGATGCTGCTATAGTGGATTTAAATCCAATAACCCACCTCTGTCTAACAGTTTATACCTCCAATATGGCACGCTTAGCCGTCAGCTTATATTACTTTACAGTTATACAAATGTTATACTCTCCCAAACACCATATAGCTTCTTTCTTACGGCGCTCTGCAGGCACTTTATTTTGAAGGATGCTTACGGTCCTCTGTTTTACCAAATGATTGGTGCCCATTTAAGCGACCGGCCAATACAAGTTTGAAATTTCAGATTCTTATAATTAATATATGATATGATATATAATAAATATATGATACATTTCATATATGTTTATGTTTAACTTTGAAATGGCCATATATATATATATATATATATATATATACAATTTACATATAAGTTTTTCAATTAGAAATTAATTTAGATGGTGGACACATTTTTAAAATCATATTTAAAAATATTTTATATCTAAAATATTCATAATAATCTAAAAAAATCATATTTAAAATCACAAATGAAGTATCCTTTATGTGATTTTAAACAACAGGTTGTACTTGTATGAATTTGTATGATAATAATAAGTAAAAGATATTTTATTTTAATTTATTATAGCACTTTTTCAGGGCATTCAAAGATGTTTTAAGTAGTGTATTAGTGTACTAAGTAGTAATAAGTAATGAAATTAATGCATTTTTATTTATATTTATTTAGTTACGTATCTTTATTTATTTATTTATTTTTATTTAATCAATTATTGAAACGTTAGTTGGTTAGGAAAGTGATGGCAAACTGTTTAAGGTACTAGGCTACCTAAAAGTTACTGTTTCACTACATTGTGACTATTTTGTCCCTGTTGGGCCCCTTAACCCCCAATTGCTCAAAATAGCAGTCCAATGTAATTGTAAGTGGCTTTAGAGAAAGATGTCTGCTAAATGTAAATGTAATGTAAATGTTATTCAATGCATTAATTGATTGTCCGTCAAAGTTCGTATTGACAAACAGTTGGACAAACAGCCAATCAAAGCCAAAATGAATTCTTGGGGCAACCACTTAATTTAGAGCAGCTATCACAAATCAGAAAAGGCACTGGCAACCAGTTCAGTTTTCAGTTTGGGACCCAGATACATGGAACTATGTAAAGATGAATCCCTAAAGAAGAGTCCAGCATTTAATGCTTTTTACCTCAAACCTTTTGTACTTCATCTTATTTATGTTAAAAATGATTTATTTGTTAGCTGGATGTTGTCCGAGGCAAGTGTAGAATAATATAAAATTCAACTAACAAAATCTCCTCCCTATCCTACCACTGAGAACAGAAAAAAGTCAAGTAAAGGATAGAATATAAAAAAAGCTGCCCTGGATCTTATTCTCCACACTCGGATGAGCAGCATGTAGCTCAGTTACTGCATACATAACTCTTTCTCTCAGTGTGTCTCGGTGTGTGTTCAGCCCTGTTAAGGTACACACTGAGCAATCTGTGTTTGAAATGCTGGAACGTCTGTCAGGTAGAGCATGACCCGGCCAGTCAAGTAGTGCCGAGAGGAATACAGTAAAATCGTAATAAAGGGATACTCTGCGGTGTGAGTACACGGTGAGCCCCGTTTGACATATGCCAGTGAAGGGGGGCCTCGTGGGTCTCAGAAGGCAGCAACCCGTTTAAATACAGGATACAAAGAAGAGGGTGTAAGAAAAGTGCTGGCAATTTGTAGCAGGTTCTTGTGGCTTGCTAACAGGCCATAGCCAGTGTTGATATTGTAAATATATCTTTATGTTGCATGAGGTGATTAGTGAGTAATAAAAAAGTAAAAAAAAACTAACTTAAAATACATAAATACATAACATAGGGTTAAGCAGTTATCATTCTCGCCTTAAATACAGAGGTCCCGGGTTAGATACACTCCAGGACTCTCTGTGTGGATTTCATGTGGGTACTCCGGTTTCCCACCAAGGTCCAAAGACAGGCAGCCATGTTAACTGAATGTACTGAAATTGTCCCGTTTGTATGTGTGTGTGTGTGTGTGTGTGTGTGTGTGTGTGTGTGTGTGTGTGTGTGTGTGTGTGTGTGTGTGTGACACGCTGATGACCTATTCAGGTGTGTAGTATCGCAGTGGTAGCAGTGGTAAAACTAGATAATGGATGGATGGATGAATAGATGGATAAATTAAATACATAAAATAAAATAATACAAAATAAAAATGAATTGAAAATACATAAAAAAGTCATTAAACGATCGAAATCAATGAATGAAAATCAATACATACAAATACAATAAATTAAATAACAAAACTAATTCAATAAAGAATTGTACATCCAGAAATGTATGTTAAATTCAAATTATAATATTTTTATACTGTATAAAATCAATCGCAATGACAACATTGATTTGCTAATATAACCTAGCAATTCAATCACCACAGTCACAGCTAGGGACAGTGTAGCCTAGTGGGTAGAGCGTTGGGCAGTGAACCCAAAGGTTGGGGGTTCAAATCCAGGCTCTGCTACACTCCGCTACACTGCTGGCTCCAGGGGCACCGTACATTGGCTGTACGGTGCTCTGACCCCAACTGCGCTCTGACCCCAACTTCCAGTGAAGTTGGGATATACGAAGAGAAACATTTCATTGTACTGTACATCTGTATATGTGTAATGACAAATAACATTTGAATTTGAATTACGTCAACTAGCATAACCATCAGCAGCCCGTTTGAATAAGACTTTTATACTTTACTAAAACGCAGGTGAATTTTCCCACCCTGGCCACCCCACAAGGCCAGCATGTGTATATTTGTTAGTCATTATTAGCTTTTTACCATGCAACAAGCTTGTGGATTAAAAAAGGAGTGTAAAAAAGAAGCTGTTCAGCCCCCGAGCTTCATTTATCAACTGTGCTTGTGTTTACAAATTAAACAAAGCCCATTTTGCAGTTCAGCGTTCACTTTCCAGCAGCCATCCAGCGTGGCATTATAAATCTACCAGCGTGCCACGTTATAATAAGATTAGCAAAGCACCTCTGCTGTTTCATACTCAATGACATCTAATGTGTAACTAGCCCAGTGAAACCCTGCCGCTACCAATAATGATCACTGCGAGCGAGTCTTTCTCTCTTTCTCACTCGCTCACTCGTTCTCTCTCTCTCACACTCTAGTCCTCCTGTAATCAGTCTGAGCTGATGACGAGCACTTGTGTAATTAAGATGGTGGATGTTAGGAGGAAGAGCCATCAGTGTGTCTCTCCTCCCTCGGCGAAAAGCTTTAGCTGCTTAACCTGAGCAGGACAGCCGAAAATGATGTTGCTATATAATATGTATACATTTTATTTCATTATATTCTTTTTATTTTTACGCCGCAATACATGATCGCTGGCTGGTATTATTACGAATTACATATAGGCTAAACATGCATGTCTATAATCCAATATAAATAGTTTGCATATATTACACATTGTCTGGGGTCTGAGCACAGAGTCAGTGATCATACCTCGTCTCTGGAGCGAATAGGGTCATGGGTCTTGGTCAAAGACCCAACTATGATACTAGATCTGAACCGGCAATCTTCTCACTGAAAGCCCGAAGCTCTACTCACTAGTTCCAAAGTTTAAAGAACATTGCCAAGAACCTTCAAAATTAATTGTAGATTTTGCCGAACTGAACATTTATAGGACTGAAATTGTTTAAAACGTATACAAACTTATATTTATAGAAAGTATCTTTACACAGATGTCTAATACTTAGTCAGTTAAGACTTAAGCATCAAAGTCTAAACTTGTTTTGGCTGTGGGCTACAAGATTCCACCCACTACGTAAATGTGCTGGGTTTCTCCTCAGCTGTAGATCCACTCCATGTTTCATTTATCTTTTAACTGGCCTAAACATTGTGGATTATTCAGGCATATTGCTTTCTGTGCTTTGTGTGTGTATTGAATATCGTTTCTGAACCTAATTCATCACTACTAATGACAGGAAACATATTTGATCGTCTTGCTTAGCAGTAGGAAGTAATAAACAAGATTTGTTTTAGACCATTTTATTTATACTTTGTAAAATCCTGTTCTGATCAATTACTGCGGTTGGGATCCTGGGTTTGGTCAGTTTGTCCCATTTTTGGATGGCAGATACTGTCTATGTGTAGCTGATAAGGCTCATAGCATCACTGGATATTTGAATTCTGGATCATGTCCCATCTGCCAGTGATTGTCACTCATTTGCATCCATCATACACTACAAACACAATCGGTACAACATATCTAGACATTGAAACATGAACATTTACGATATTTTTAAATGATACACAAAGATCTGACCAGGTTTGACAAAGGTCAGGTTGTGACAGCTAGACGATTGAGTCAGAGTATCTCAGAACTGCAGCTCTTGTGGGGTGTTCCTAGTCTTGCGAACTTCCGGTCATGGGTACGCAATAAGGCTTGTTGATGCACGCGGGAAGCAAACACTTTCCTATCTGATCTGATCCAACAAACACGAAGAATTTAATGCTGGTTCTGATAAAATGATGTCAGAATATATAGTGTATCACTGTTGCAGTGCTGGTTTGGGAATGATATGTACCAATACAATATTAAGAAGGTGGTCAGGATGTCATGTCTGATCTGTGTACATACCGTTTCCAATACAAACCACAAATCTCATACCTAGAGGCACGGCTCAGACTGGTGAGACCGCAGAAAAAAATATTGATCTGCACTTTTTGCCCTATTTTCAACAAACTAGAGGAATGTTGGTAGGATCCCTCCAGCAGTGGTCCCCTAGTATTATTATTAGCACCTTTCACCAGTCCTATAGATTTCTATATTAAACAGCTTCTTACTTACACCGTAGCATCATAAAATTTAACAAGGGCAAAAGTGGGTCACATTCAGGTAGGGCAAAATGTATTTCCCTGTAGCATTGTAAAAATGTTTGTCTTGCCTTCGAAGCAGCAGTCGAAGTGAGCATCCTTACGATAGCTGGAGTATTTTGCAAACACTTTGTGTGTGCCTGCTGAGGAAAACAGCACGTGGCGTCCGGATGGCAATCGCGCATACTCGGAGCCTCGGCGGTGGCACATTTTATAAATTACCTCATCAGAGGCTGAAATTAACACCGATTCTTGCAGGCAATTTCTCCATTTCCAATGCTAATTACGTTTCTCTCTCTCTTACGCTTTACTTTTAAATTCCGTACCACCTGTTTGGGGGAAGACATCTTAGGCAGTGCAGACGCATTTAATCACAATTTTAATTAACTGGCGTGTAGATGTGAAAAAAAGAAGTAATTATAATGCAGATGAAGGACGGGGCTATTTTTCCCACATTAAATTGTTTTGTTTCTTCGTTATGTTCATTGCATAAATAGTGACAGAGAACAGTTTTTATCTACTGTAATTTTGTAATTGTTTTGCAAATAAAAAAAGATTGACTGACTTCATCTGTTTGCAAATTGTTTAATTCGTTCAGCCCAGTGATTGCCGTACCACAGAGCTCCACAGATGCCTCCTGAGTTCCTGCCCCAGCCAGGAGTCCGTTTAACACAAATCATTTCAGGTTTAAACCGTTTTGGCTCAACAGTGGTTAAAATGTATAATTAACATATATTCTAAAGATCATTTTTCTTCACCAGTGTTAGACAATACATCTTTCCCTTTTAAATGATAAAAATTAGAAAACGAATGTCAAAAAGCGACAGATGTAGCTTAATGGGTTGTGATTTGGGCTGACAATCCTAGCTCTGGGCCCTTGAGCAAGGCCCTTAATACTGTCTGCATAGTGAAATCACAGTGGATGATTAAGATATTAAGAACAAATCATTGCTTATTGCTTATATTACAGAATTAAGTACGAGAAACATCACAAGATTCATGAAAATACAATAAAACTAGATTACCATCAACCTAATTCTGTAATATGATTAATATAAATGTTTTTTTTTAATTATTATTAAAACAGTTGTAACAATAAATAATTGGTGCTGACAATATATTTATGGTAAATGTATTTGTACATATGTATTATAAACAATTATCAAATTATGTCATAAGCTTCTTGACCTAAATGTAATATTTGTATATAAATATTCATAGTTATTAGTATAAAAATATATATTATACAAAAAACGGATCCTACAAATTCCCCAAAGTTTTGTAATGCAGCGTAAAGTCCATTTTAAAACCAAATAAATGAGAGTTATACCTTACACTAGTCTAAAGTATCCTAACTGTGTGGATTTTTTTTTCAGGTTGGCGTGAGGAAGTATTGGAGAGGCGAGGTGAATATTGGCATGGCATAGAAAGCTAAACGGAGCATTAAATCCTGCAGGATGACGACAGGGCCGAATCGCAGTGAGCAAGCTCTTTGTTTGGTGCTTAACTAAACTCTGCCACTGTTACAGGACTTTAACCCGTAGCAGTCAGACCTGAAATAAGGTGCAAAAATTAGAGTCTAACAGCTATGACAGAATGGAACTCAATGAATTGAGAGTAAACTCCCTTGCTAAGGGGCCCGACAAAAGCTTATTAGCAGTTACCACTGTTACCAGCATGTCCAAATCAAAACTGAACAGTAAATGTGGATGCTAGTAAAACACTTTACATTTTAACTCTTAAGTTAAGCGGCTTCTTTTTCCGCTGGTCTGCTCTTAAAGACTTTACAGTGCTTTATAAAGAAGGCGCTGAGTGTCAGACAGAATTGGAGCAGCTCTGAAAGTTTTCATCGCTCAGCCTGAGTGGAAAAGTTAAATCGTGAAACCTCTGTGTCTGTTACAAAGGCTGCACATCCACATTGCGCTTGCGTTACACAAACTGAAGGCTTTATACTTCAATATTGAATTATAATTGACTCATTGTTTGTTCGCTAAAATTCAACAGGAATTGACATCCGTATTGTTTTATAAGCACTTCAGACCACCAAGTGCCTAATAACAACCCTGTCACAGAAGTTCAAAATCTGCATTTGCATACGGGAATGCACAGTAAGTGATTCTTACATGTTATAACATAATACCATTTACCTAAATGAGAAACAGCACATGATTAAAAATAAAGCTCGCCACCTTTCTAAATGTCATATCTATCATCAATTTTATAAAACAGGGTCAATGTCATCAAGATCTCTGCATTGTATTGATCATAAATCTAGCCTAGTGGTTAAGGCACTAGAAAAGTAGACATACAGATCCTGGTTTAAACACCCTTAACATTTATTATATTATTATTATTGTCATTATTATTATTTAGCTTATGATGTATACTATAAGTCACCTTTAATAGAAAAAGTATACACACATCTGCAGAACAATGACATTTTTCACATATCGTAGCTGGGATTAGTATGCAGGGTTGGTCATTGTAGAGCACACTGAGAGTGCTTGGCTCAAGGGCTAAATGGTAAGGCATGGATTCAAACCCACAATATATAGGTTGATAATCAAAGCTGTGCTAAATAAACTACAACTGATACATTGGTACTTTATGCAAAGTTATTAAGTGAGTAAATGCTGTCTTAAGATGGACTGGTACGCTGTCATGAGTGTTAAACCTACACCCAGTATCTTTCAGAAGGCCCCTGACCCCTGATCTGGATAGGACCATTATATGAATATAAGACACGATGATGTATGATATTTGGAACACACAGCCCGAAAGACACATGGTTCGACTCAGTCCTAATTACCATGAGAAAGAAATCGAAGCTGTTTTAGGTAGAAAGGAGAAGATTAGAAGAAATGGTTACATTGCCAATGCTGTCTGAACTGTCTATTTTCCTGTGACCTAGCTCTTTCCAGGCTCTAAAGCCTCTTAAACGAACACAGAACTTATTCCACATGGCTTCATGTCACCCCTATAGACTAACCTCGAACCCCCATTCCTTTCTTTAACTTTCTCTCTCTCTCTCTCTCTCTCTCTCTCTCCTTGTCTTGTCTGGCCTGCCAATTTCAGCGTGAAGCTTGACTGCGTTGATTTGACGCAAATACCTCGAGGGAGAGTCCCCAGCCTGACGAACAGTTATGTCAAGTCAATTTCGCATAGTCGGAAAAAGGTAACCTCCGTGTGTTTTTGTCATAGACAAAAACACACCCTTACACACACTCATAAGGTTAAAACGACAGTAAGGTTACGGTCCGTAATGGTCGGGGTCTCCTTACGCATCGTAGTGTCGTTGTCAGCATGACCGAGCTAATTGCAGCTGAGCCCGTCTGCCATAACAATAAAAACGGCAAGCGTGGCACACATTAACGCCGCCTGCCTCATTTGTGCCACGGCTGGAAAAGGTAGAAATGAATATTTCATTACTTTAATTACTCCAACATAGTCCTTTTTTGCACCAGTCAGAAGGAAAGAGAGAGAGAACGAGGGGAGGCGGGGAGGCATCGCTAATTATGAACGGTAATAACATTTAAGATTCAGTGATTGCCAGTTTACCGAGGCACGCTAGATGTTGTGGCAAGAAATTACAAAGGTAAAAGAAACAATCAGCACCAGAGACGGCAAAGACAGAGAGAAAATGAGGGAGCTGACTTTGGAGTGAATGAAAAACTAACACCTGCCATGTAGAACAAAGTGAAAGAGGAAGACATCTGTCCCTTTGTTGCTTATTTGTTCATCTCAGTCTTTCTTATTTACATTTAAGATTTATTTATAGATAAATATATTATAAATTAGATACAATTTACAATGAAGCCCAAAAAAAACCATGTTTTTTTTTCATCAAAACTGGAAATCAGTGTTTTAGTTAGAAACTATCCACAACATAGCGTTTTGGTTGTCATAGCAATTAGTAATTCTTACAATTATGACCAAGCACAAAATCAGTAACAATCTTGATGATATGATAATGATAAGTACATTGCCGTAAATAATTATAACTCTTTTAACAATGAGCAAAAGACGTTACTACTACTATGTTATTACATGTAGAAAAGATTGTTACACGATACATCATGACCTGTTAAAATATTGTTACCTGCTATGTAATTTCGTAATCACGGATATTTAATTACCTACGGAAAACATCGGAATTGGGTTTGGATGAATTCCCCTGCTAAATGCCATTAAGTTTAAACTACCTGGTATGTAATTACATCAAAATAGTTGCCATCTACGTATATTATTACCTGTGGTGTTACATTCTCTGAAAAATTATCAACACTGGGATTATATTTGGTTACAATTGTAAGTTGTTATGAATAAATATGTAAACAATGTTACCTGCTATGTAATTAGCTATGTGTATGTAATTACAGAATCGATGGTTAATTCTGCCATTGTACTTGGTCACTATTGTGCACCACCTTGGGTACAAACATCTGTTAAATGCCATTAATTAAGACGTAGGTAATTGAATGTAGTCACCTACAGAACACAACGGCTAAATGTAATTGTAAATGTAATTACCTAAATAAAATATGGTTACCTGTTGAAGGAAAAATACTGATTATGCTATGTAATTACAGAAAATATTATTTCATGATATGTAATTATATACGGCAATGTAATTATCATTATCATATCATCAATATTGTTACTGAATCTGTGCTTGGTCACAATTGTAAGAATTGCTAATTGCTATGTAATTATAAACAAATCTTCCTGCCTGTTATGTAATGACCGTTAAAAATATTGTTATATTCGGGACGTATTTAAGTACGGAAAATAATGTTACCTGCTATATAATTAACTACATCAATGTAATTACCTAAAGCTATGTAATTAGCTATGCCTACATAATTACCTTCGGAAATTATTGTTACCAGCTTTGCGCTTGATCACAAGTGTAGGAGTCTTTAAAGTAAACTGTCTGCTAAATGTCGTAAATGTAATTACCTAGAGAAGCATCGTTTTATGTCATGCATTACTTACTGCCTTATGTGTAATTGTATATGATATTGATAGTTTTCGAATTCATCTGCAACAATTACCTGGGATGTAATTACCTTATTATAACAATTAGCTACTACATTATTACCTTTTGTATTAGTTGTTACCTGCTGTAATTACCAACAGCAAAATATTTAAGTTGTACGATGTATGTTGTATGATATACCAGCCTTCAAATATGAATTTTAATATAATATGATTTCATTAAGCTACTTCATATAAATAAAACAACAGTGGCTCGACAATAAAGCTTCGCGCTCATGATCTGAATCTACAGAGTTTAAAGTCTGATTGTATCATAAACTATAAGTGGTTGAAAGCTGGGAGCTGACAGGATCAAATCCAGGTCCTACATTACACCTGTTAAAATGCTGTATTAATTGGCTGCACATAACGCATTATAGCGCTGTGCTGAAACCCAGGATCCCGAGTATTATTAAGTTATGTTAATGCCAGTTTGAAGCTTTTACCAAAAAAAAAGGAAAAAGGGGAAGTTTTTGGTACTGGACCTAACAGTTCCCAGGTCACTGATTGGCTAATATTTATTTTATATAAATCGCTATCGAAAGGAAACACACAGGAAGCTTTGATGGCTCTGCTAATTGCTAGAGCTAAGTAGTAAGAATAACAAAGTGCTTCTGGGTTTATCTGAGGAATGCTGGAACGAGACATTAGACTGATAACCAGCTCGTCACTGTTGAGCAGGGCTGTCTGAAGGACTGAAGGAACACACACACACACACACACACACACACACACACACACACACACACACACACACACAAACACAAAGGTATTGAGCTTGAATTGGACATCTGTGGTCTGTGGTAGTAAGTGTACTGGTGTGTAGTTGTGTCTAGGAAAGACTAAAGACAGGCTGTCGCTGCGATTAGGCGGCTGCTACCTGAAGAGGTGTTTGTTTGACATTTGTGCGTGACAGTTGCGTGATGTGGAGGGTTGACAGCTCACGTATTTGTCTTGAGTCAAAACCTATTATCACAACACATGTAGACAGCACACATGGTGTCTGCATGAGGGCATGTGTGTAACCCGTTTCATCGTCTTCACTACATAAACAAGTTTCAGCTACACGACAGTTATGGACAAGATTTTTTTTCTTGTTTTCAATGGCGGGGTTGAGAAAAACCATCAACCTTTATCTTACAAGTCCAGCGTCTTCTGACTATTATTATATAAATAATTCATTTAAACACACAATGATTGTAACACCTCTTTGAAACAGCTGAGATTAATTGCTGAAAGGGGTGTCTACATACTTTTGGTCGTGGACTATACACCACTGGAGAGGAAATATGGAGAAGACTTTACATGTCTGTACAGTCATGCTCAGGAAGAAAGTGACCTTAAATAAACTATGCCATAAATATGGAAGCATTTATTTATGATATAGTTTGGCTGAAACTTGAAAGTTATTTGGAGGCGTGTCCAGTTTATGTAGACCGTTTAAAAAGTATTTAGTCTAGCAAAATATTATAATACATTAAGAGGTAGATTTGTAAACCCGTGTTACTGTACACTAGCTTTAGTATAAAATAAATGCATATTTTAAATAATTTCTAAAAAGAAAAAAAAAGAAAAAAAAACACGTCAACTAGATGAATTAATTTCTGTCAGAATCGTTTTTTGTTCTTTTCTGTTTCTGCTTGGAATAATTTTTGGAGCAGACTATATTTATAAATGACAAATAAAGTCATCCTATTTATTTCATTGGTTCTATGTGTAAGTAACGAAGCGAATGTGTGATTGTATGGTGCTCTGATTTGGATTAATGTCCCATCCAGTTAAATCATTCAGCATCTCAGTCTCATTGCAAAACAACAACAAATAAGAAAATGTAGTCTTTAATTCATATAGTTGCCATGGAGCCCACGTTTGTCTCTTCAGCTCCAGATTGTGGTGGTCACGAAGTGTAATCTGGCGATCTGTTATTGATTGTTCTAGACGACCTTGCCAGAAGTATTTCTCAACCCGACAATCAAACATACATCACCGTGTGTGTGTGTGTATGTGTGTGTGTGTGTGTGTGTGTGTGTGTGTGTGTGTGTGTGTGTGTGTGTGTGTGTGTGTG
>JAOUQU010000010.1:1214172-1226711 GCA_028566735.1 Ammoglanis amapaensis
ATTAATCAGAAATCAGTGTTTATCACTAGAGAAGTATGATGGATGACAGCAGTGTGTGTTCAGTGCTGTATGGAAGGTGGGACACATTAACGGACAAGCTGCTAGAAGCAATTACATCTTTGTGTCGGATAGCAAAGCAAACAAAAAAGGTGTTCCCAGAATCACCCATCAGTATTTGTTCTACACCGAGTTCATTAATTCAAACCACCGTCGTTCGACTCCTGGTAGTGCATGATCACAGGCTTACCTTGTTAAATAGGGGTTACTTTCCAACCTTTCTCTTTCCGTGCTGTATTTATCTTTGTCTGATCTGCTGCACCTTCCTATGATCTTCCGTTCCTCTGATAGACAGACCTGACCATTAGGGTAAAACCCACACCTCGCTGTTAACCCAGTTCTCAGCGAGATATAAAAGAGTTTTGCTAGACATCATACAAACCTGAGAAAAAGAGGTCTGTGGTTGGACAAATCGGCTCCTAAAAAATATACTTTTAAGACTAGACTATGCGATGAATGACATTTACTAAAAAGTGAACAGTGTGTATGGACGTTACATTTTCTTTCTATTAAGATAGAGTGGTTTAGGCCAAATAGTGTTTCCAAGTTTGGCATATACAGTGTCAAGTCACTATTATTATGACTACCAATTTATATGGGCAAGATGATGCTTCCATGGTTGTACTTGATCGTTCAACCAACATTAGACATTTTTAGCCATGTAACATTTCACATTGTTATGGGGAATACAATGCAAGGGTGGATTACGGGCAATTCTGTTGTAATTGTAATTTTATTTTTACTGAAGTGTGTTTTGTATAAAGAATTGTGGTTGAGTACATTTATAATATCAGTTACTCAACAACACTGTAAAAGCAGATGACACCCATTCTTTTATAAGAAGGAATCTTTTAAAGATATAACAATAGTCAAATACTTTAAAGAAAATTCTATGGGCCATTTAATAAAGGTTACTACATTCTACTTATTAAACTTTTACTTATTACATATTTAAAAGTCTTTAAACAGAAAGGAAGCCCATCTACCCATGAGCAAAATTTAAATCAGTGATACATAAATATAATTATTTAAATTAAACAACTAATTGGGTAACACATTATATTCTGGTTATTCCTATGAAAGGTTTATTAAAGGTTTCGTAAACCCTAATTAATTAGGTTCTAAATGCCTTACAAGTTGCAAGAAGCTCTTATTTTTTCAGAATTGAGGTTAAATAATACAGATTGGTGCCTGTTTACTTTACGTTTCCATCAATCAATGTTTTATAACAGCTTATTTATGAGTTGTAAGGCATTTATAATATAATTAATACACCTTTATAAACTCAGTTATAATAGTGTATCCACTATTTGCAAATAGATTAATTAAAAGGATGCATAGTGTAAGTTTCCAGAAACACACAAGTGTAGAATTAAAATCTACATCAATTATTTGACATGTCTAGATATTAGTGAATTAGCACTGAACATGGAACTGTAGGTCTGGTTTTATGGACTTCAGAAACACCACAGCACACACTATTTAAAGTGATTCATACAGCTGAATAAGCTTTAGGAGTGGAGCAGGATTTTCTGCAATTGAAAACTCCTGCAGAGAGCTATTGTCCCTCCACATTTGCCGCAATATATCATTTTCCTCATATATCTTCTTTTTTTCTCAGTTTCTTAAACTGCAGATTCAATTAGCTAAGTTCTGTTATAACACTATAAATCTTATGAATTGCACTAATTTAGGAAATAAGCTTAGTCTCCTAAAACATCACTAGATTATGTTGATAAAATCTTTTATTTTTTTAAATTAATATTTCCCCCCGTGGGCTGCGACAGACTGTGTTTGGAGGTATGAAACATGCATTCTAATTACAGAAGGATAAAACAGAATTAAATGTTAATTTCCGTTCAGGAGTATAAATCAATGTTTTATGAGGAGAGTAACTCTAGAGAGGTAAGTACCTTTCCAGCACCATGACAAATGACACCAATTAAAGGCCAAATTGTTCATAAGATACACATTTTCATAACTTGGAATCAAATAATTGCCTTCTTTATATTACACAATAAAAACAAAAATTGTGTTGTTTGGAAGGATCGTCATGAATACTTGAACAGGAATTTATTTCTCCGTTTACGAAAGAAAAAAAAAACAGCTAAATTGTTTTGCTGCCCGTGCGGGCCTGCTTTTATGCACGCTTTAGAACTTTGCGTAACTATAACTCAGCAAACCTTATAACAGCATGGAAAATGCAACTTATTATTATTATTATTATTATTATTATTATTATCACATGTAAAAAGCACAGAAATTACAGATAGTATGAAGATGAGAATATTGATTTATTAATAAGCATCCAGTCTTGCATTTCATACCTGCAGCGAAAAGTTGGGACGGTACTTTTATCACTTCTTTTTCACCACAAAGACGTTTTTTGGACAATGGATCTGGGCAACTGATTTAGTGTTTTATCTCATTCCGACTTACAGTACAGGATCATCATTGCCCCGTTGGTTTGATAAGTACTCCACAATCTACTCACCTCTTCATCTTTAACTTTTCATTGTGTGCAGCATGTGCTGTTGCATTGTCATTGTCAATCTGATCCCAAGTGCTGTACAGAAATACAGAGGGCATAGTGTTTCATAACTTTGGGGCTGCAATAGCAAAATCACGGTCCCCCTCTGAGTTTTTAATTTTGTTTTTGGGCACGTTAAAAAGCAGCTGATCTGCTGACCTGAGAGAACAGATTGCCGTGTAGGGGGTACCATCTCAGAATAGTAGCATTGGGTAAAATAATTCAAAAGTGAACTAAATAATTTCTGTTACAATTCCTGAAGACTCTTGAAAAATGCATGAACACCAAATGAAACGATGATGTCTTGAAGGCAGCATATCTTGTTCTGAGATCTTACTGTACTTAATGTCATGATAGAAGTATGTATGACCGTGAAATGCTGAGTTATTTGACCACAGTAGACAATTCCACTGCATGATGTTCCATCCAAACTTTTGGAGTCATCTGTAGAATAATGGCACCAAATGCATTTGGTATGTATTCTTTACATAATGTGATAGATTTGATATGAAACATGGGGTCACTTTTTGTCAGTAAATATGGTTCAGTCACAATCTGTGTGTAAATGTAGACATAAAGAAAAGTAAATGGGAAGGAATGCCGTGCACAGCTGAGACTGAGCAAAAGAGTGGGAGAAAATCAGGGAATGAAGAGGGTGGTCTGACCACAGAAGACTAGTTGAGGTGGCGCCGTGACGCCTAGGTTTGGTGAGGGAGACTGAAGCTGCCAAAAGTGAATTGTTGTTAGTGTGCCCCAAAGTTTTCCCCTTCAAACCACTTATGACATAAAAGACAAGTGTTGGATTCTCACCTATTTATTAAATACAAGTACATCTGAATGTGTTTTTTTCCCTCTGGCAAACCTTGCTGTAAAAAGCAAGAAAACAGAAATGGACCTAATACTGATCCGATTTAGTCCCAAAAACAAATCCAGCAGTGATCTAAGTCTTTCGCACAGCGCTGTGATCATTTTAAATGTTTCACATAAAAAAAAGATTGGACTGGTTATAGAAACTTTTATTGAGCCGTGGGTGGGGTGAACATTAAAAGCTCTGTGAGTACAAAGACATGAAAAAGATGTATTTGCTTGACAATAATGGAACGTCTAGATGTTACTTAGGATAAATGTTTTTCATATGTCTTTTGAAAATGTAGGGGGAAAATGCTGTTGTAGTCATATACTAAACTTCAAACATAATATGAAAAAAGTGCATACGTTTATTTAAGAGCCAGATCAAGGCATACCGATCAGGGCAACTCCTGAGAATCTCAGGATCTGAATATATATATATATATATATATATATATATATATATATATATAACATATTTCCTGCGTATTATGTTCCATCCAACTCTAAACATAATTAACAAAAGGTGACATTTGTGAAACTATATGCTAAGATGACTAATAATAAGACTCTTATGAATACCCATGTGGCAATATATACCACATATCAACTTTGATTCCCGGGTTGTCCCTGTATCTACATGAGTTTTCTCTGGGTGCTCCGGTTTCCTCTCACAGTCTAAAAACATACAGGTAAGGCAAAACTGAAAAGACCAAAATGTGTTTGATGTGACTGGTGTTTTAGTTTGAAACTTGTGTGATGAATGAAAGTTTCCTATCATAGATATGTCCTAGGATTTAAAACATGCCGTTAAAATGCTCAAAAAATAAATAATAATAACTTAAATCAAACCAAGTATTAAAAAACATTGTCATCTTTTCTCTAAGCTACATTATTCTTTGCACTTCCTAAAACACACTGCAAAACAGGAATACACTCCGGACATAACATCAAAACATCACTCCACTCCACACACCCACCCATTCATATGCAGGGAAAGTTTGAACCAACCAATTAATCTTTTTGGGGGAACTGGGTGAATCACCATAGTAACTAAGAACAAAATAAAACATTTAGACAAAATCCTTTCTGACAGTAACTTTAGTTAGAACTTATTTCCTGCCAAGGTCTGCCAACCTTAATATTTTTGTAAGAGACATCAAACCACATTATCATAACCTCCTGATAATATCTGAAAAATACATTGTGTGCATCATTAACTGCTATATAAATTATGAAGGACACATTAAGGTCCTGGTAGGGTTCTGGAACCATTTATTGCAGTACATACCTCAGCCGCTGGTAGATGCAGCCATAACATGGGTAGATGAAGTAAATAATACTGATTATCTCATCAACAGTGGTAGGTGGGTTTAACAAGGGCCTAATTCAAATGGCTAGACGACTGGTTAATAACATCTTCAAAACTGTAGCTCTAGTGGGGTGTCCACAGTCTAAACTAGCAAGGAAGATCTATTGATCTGAGAACGGAATTCAGGTAAACCAGAATGGGCAGCCAAAGCTCATCAGTGCAGATGTGATGCAAAGGTTGGTCTGATCCATCAGAAAAGAGCTACTAAGAAGGTAATGTTCGTTCTGAAAAAAGGGTGCCATAATACACAGTGCATCACAGTTTGTTGTATTTACGGCAACAAAAGGCAGATCAATACAATATTAAGAATATTAGTCATAGTTATGCCTGATAGCGTGCAAACATATCTTTGAAATTGTAAACACTGGTAAGATTTGATGATTTGATATAGTTTCCAGAAATTAAGACATGCAGCTATAGGGAGTCACCGAGGGATGAAAAATAAAAGGAAAGAATGTCTCATGGCCCGTGCTGGGGGGTGTGGCGGACCATGTTAAAAATAGTGGGCCCGAAGCGGAATTTATTGAGATATAATGAGAAAGGGATGTGCGGAGGCTTTTGTTCACCAAGAGGGAGGAAAAGAATGATCAGAGCAGATTTCTCATGTGAAACTTTGCAAGGGAGTGAATTCAAGCTTATTCGTGAGAAAGTTTATGGCAAAGGGAAAACTGTTAGCATATCAGAATGACAGCGCAGTGAAAACAAATAACTCAGAAGAAACATGTTTGAATTTAATGGGACGTATAGATTTTTGGCCAGAAAAATAACCTAAAATAATTAAAAAACACAGCATTTTGATGGTCTGACTGGAAAGACAAGAGGGGATTTAATAACCACCTGAATTTATGTGTCAGATTAATTCAAACCAGGATGACTTTTACTGGACGAATAGCATCCAGGGGTGGAGTTGGTACAGTGGAACCCCGGTTGACGACCACAATCCGTTCTGAAAGTTCGGTCGGTAACCGAAATGTTCACTATCCGAAACACATTTCTCCATAAGAAATAAAGGAAATAGAAATAATCGGTTCCCAACCTTGGTTGACTCGTTAATATATGAAAATTACACGATATACAGGTATGTTTTTAAAATGAGAACACTTATAATACAGTACACATAGTTAAATAAACATAAAAAGCATTTAAGAAAAAAATGTACCGTTTTGACTGCGGTGTGACGGCGTGAGTACGACGTCAGTTCTATTGATGCCGCTGTATTTTCACTTCGCCACTACTATTGTTCTGAATCTTGTTTAGAACCATGATGGAGGATTATATTATTAAAATAAAGCACAAAAATCAGTAAATACTTGTAAAGATAAAGAGAACCGATTGTAACTGTATTAAGCGTGAATGTCTGAGATGCTGGTCACTTGTTGATGATGTCGCTGATGTAGTGACGTTCACTATCTGAAATTTTGATTGTTATCCGGAGCAAATGTTTAGCGAAATGCTTGGTCGTTATCCGAATTGGACGCTATCGGAGGCGTTCGCTAACCGAGTTTCCACTTTATATTCGTTGTTCTAGGCCACCCACTGGCACTACACTGGTTGACACATCCTAGTGGCTAGATATCTGTGGAACAATTATAGTCTTAAATGAACCTGCATGTTTGTAGACGGTGTGATTTTCAGCATTTAACAGATACCGTTATCCAAAGAGACCTAGCAGTAGTATGGTTTGAATGGTGTGCTTTGGATTACTATTACTGTACCACTAGGCCACATCTGGCACAAAATACTAATTGACTTTCAATTATAAGTGTACAGATTTATTTGTAATTGATGATTAATAGTGGAAACTTGGTGGTATTGGGGCTTGAACTAGTGACTTGCTGATTAAAGCCATTTACTTTAACCACTAGGCTATCACTGTGAACCTTTATTTTGTGATGTGACAGTGCTACTGACACACGGCTAACATGCTGGCCCTATTCAAGCTGAAGGAAAAAATATATTATACTGTCACTATGCATTGTTTTCAGTGTGGTAACGTTAGTAAGATGATGACATTAGCTTCATGTTTGTCAACTTCAGATTTAAAAGGAATATTTAAAACATTTAAATATTTAAAAGTCTTTACTGCACTTAAACACTTCAAGTTTGAATAAAATCCATCCATTCATTGTCTGGAAATCATAAAAAAAAATTCTTGGCATCAGGAAAAATGAGTTATTTTGAGTTCAGTGATTGTGGTACGTTAGAAATTAATGATTTGAATATTATTATTCCTGGTTGCCACTCACCACCTTGAGCATTGCCCACCAGATAACTAGAGGATTCGTCATTTTGGTCTGCTTATGGTTCGACATGCACTATGGATAATAGATACACTATGGCAACAGACAAAAAAAGAAGTGTTATGTTGTTGGCTGCAAAAAAACATCCTCTCCTAAACTTCTTTACACTCTCTACAAGGCTCCATTTTTATTTTTCATGGCAAGGTGAAGGACCAGACAAAAACTCTCAGCCTTACTCTGATGGAACATGTTCTCTGCTCTGCAACAAACCGACACTTACACTACTGATCAATAAAAGACTTTGTATTGTAATGATCATGCATCAGGATCAGAATTTCAATTTTAATTTAAATGAAAATAAATAAACTCATCCATCCATTATCTAGTTTTACCACTGCGTCACAGTGAGACATACACTACATAAAAATACTAAAACACCTAAGCAGGTTGCCAGTCTCTTGCAGATGGTTCACCAATACACACATATAGACCCATAATCACACACACAGGACAATTTCAGTAAATTCAATTAACCTGACTGCATGTCTTTGGACTGTGGAACCACAGCACCCAGGGGAAACCCAAGCAGACTTTACATAGAAAGCATCAGAATGTTTTCTTGGCGAATACAACCTGGTACTTCTTGCTGTGATAATATATGAATAAATAAATAAGAAATACATATGTAATAAATTAATATTAGAACTACAAACACATAGCATCAAGTCATTAGATGTTGTATGAATTAATTGCTGAATATTACAAACATTTGCCAATAATAAATCTTGGATTTCTGTAAGCTATCTACTGTATAAGAGCATCCATGCCAAATTTAGTTTCTCTAAGACACTTAGAAATCTGGAAAATATCACCCACTACACATAAACTTACGTGTAATTAAATCGATTTTTTTTACACATTCGGGATCCGTTCACGCTATTTTTACCGAGGGTGCTGAGATGAGTCACATGGCATTAACATGTCACTCAAGGTCTCAAAGTGACACTGAATATCCCTTACAGAACCGATGCAGTAATGAACCTTTTATCACAAGCTCCATAACCTGCCATAATAGAAAGAGGAAGAGGAAGAAGTTGAGAGAGAGGTGCTCTTCCAGAACTGAAGGTGTAAAAGACTGTAAGGTGGTACCAGTGCTCTTAACACCTCTCATGCGCTTAATTCAATTTGAAAAATATTCAGGCAGAAGATGAAATGATTAGCACCAAGGGATGGAAAAGAGAGAGATGAATACGGGGTGAGAGGGACCGGTATGGATGCGGTGTCACCGAGTAGCGCCTTTTGGGACGAAGTGTCAAAACACACACCATACATCTGTCTCCAGTAAGGGCTGGGTAAGTGTGCGAGAGCGAGAGGGAATATAAAACATGTCTATTTTAGGTCATGCCATGCAACGCGCAATAGATACGGAGGATCATCAAAACCAAACTCTGAGAGATCGGTTGGCTAAATCTGGTACGTATCAACAAAAGATCAGATATTAGAGCGTGCTTTCTAGTTTTTCCCCCCTCTGTGTGTGTTCCAGGGATTATGAAAATGGTCTTTGATTACAAAAATGCCACTTAAGCTTTGGAGACCACACACATACTTGGAAAGCCTGAAAGCATCATATGGCTTACATACATACACACATTTCACAGCTGAAGTCAACACTTACCTACCATAGTAAAGCAGCGTGTGTCTTGTGGCAGTACTAAGATGTATTATTCAATTATCATCATTACAATTATCATAATTAGTAGTAGTCATTGTAGTAGTAATGTTACATTAGCATTATTAACATTAAATCTATTGATATTATATTTTAACTAATTTTATCGTTATTAATGGTATCCAGTTTCTTGGCATGGTTCCTGCTCCCCACAAGAATAGTAGGAGGGCATGGGGTACATTTATACCCTTTTTTAAATCAGCATGCTTATCTGTCATATCGACAAAAAACATTCTTTATGCCGGAGACAAGAGACATCGCATTATATGTTTGCATATTTTCAGACCAACTCAGTGAAGTCGCTCTTAAATATCACCATTTTTGTATTGTATTAAATTGTATATAATATTCTTTATGACTTTTTTTTTTGGTATTGTTGATCGCTTTGAGCTGCAAACTAAATTCTGGCCCCCATTATTCCTGGTTGTATTGCTCTCTTTCATCCATAATCATCGGCTCATGATTGAATGATCGGACATTCCACACGTCTCTGTTTCTGTTTTCTATTTAGGGTATTAATGAGCTTTGCCGAGACTGAAACATGTAGTTCTTTCAGTGCTCAGTTTCTTCCTTTACTACTTCTGAATGAGACATAATGAAGCTGCATATCGCCCCCTAATGTATAGCTGTGCAAAATTTCCAGCAATATATTCCAAAGAACAGTGTAAACAATTTTTAAAGCATAATCGGTCGCTTCTTGGTGGTAGTAAAGAGAGTATAAACCTCTGAATGGTTTCGAAGACTATGACAAATGTTGTGGTGATTGAAGCAAAAGTGTTTATATACAGACCGTCAGACAGAAAGACTTTTGCTTATAGACAGACAGACAGACAGACAGTCAATCCTACAGGTGACCTTATCACAATTCAGAACAAGTCCTTTAACAGACATTGGACAGGTTGAATATAATAGAACAAAATTTTAATCTGCACAATTGTAGACCAGTATTGATCCTTGGTCATTCCGATTAGAAGCCACTCTGTTTAAACTGGCTTGTTCAAGATGCCCTAATGTTGTCAATCAGAAACAATAATGCTTTTTTGTCTTCTTGTTCAGTCTGAGTTTATTAATCTATTGGTTTAAAATCATAAATAACGGTGTGAGCACGTCCGGGGTCGCACCACGTGGATGAGGCCATCTGTGATGTTTGATCAATCCAAACACTACATCTGAAAGCACTGGCTGAGCAAAACAACAAACGGCACATCATCTACAGGTGTCCTTATTAGTTCAACACTTTAGAACAGTTTATTTCATCCTTGCATGATGGTAGAAATCAGAGAGATCGAGAGCAAAAAAGAGAGAGGGAGTAAGATCTTTGTGTGTTTGTGTGTTTCTTTTCTCATTACGCCACATGTCTGTTGGAAATGCAGTCTTGATCACCTATCAAAACACTGACAGCTTCAGGTGCGTGCTGAGCGTGTGTGTGTGTGCGTGTGTGTGTGTGTGCGCGCGCATGTGTGTGTGTTTTCTTCAGCCTTGATACATCCATGCTTGCTTTATGAACTAATCTTTGCACACAAAATAATATTCAGTGACAAGTAGTGACACAGGTAACACAGGAATTGTGACACAATAACATGAGTTTTTGTTTTTTGCATTTTATCCAGGCTATGTGTGTACATATACACATTCAAACATGTATATATACACACACCAACACACACACACACACACACACACACACACACACACATTCCCCTGTTATAACAATCTAGATCGTTCTGTGTGGAGTTTCCCCATGTCTACGCGGCAAGGGTTTCTTCCAGGCACTCCAGTTTCCCCCACAAAGACGAGCAGTCGTGTTAATAGTGACAGTAAAATTGTACTATGCTGACCTGTTCAAGCGTTTAGTGTTTATGCCAAGTGTATCTATCCCCGTGACCTTAAACGTGATTAAGCAGTGGTAAAACTAGATAATGGCAGGACTGACGGAATATTCTCATGGGATGAATATGTTACAGCAATAGAGCATCAGTGGCTACACACTCAACCATAAACTTTCTTTTGTATGTTGCATTAAAATGGTGTATTGTTGCTCATATATGACGATCAGGCTTAATATTACACCATAGACTGTGTTGACATGATGTTTTGGTTGGAGCAGCTCCTAAATTGCAGTTCTTGTGGTGGGTCTGCAATGATCAACATCAAATGCGGTACAAGAAAGGAACAGTAGTAAAACAGTGACAAGGTTAAGGTGTCTATACTCAGTGAATTAGAGAAGGGAGGGGTGATGTGCTGTAATTCGGCAAACAAATCACGTCAACAAATAGTTAAAATGCTACAGCTAAAACATCACAAATATTGTTTTAATAAATATAAACCAATTAAAGTGATGATTGCATATATCCAACTCTTATTTGTTTGCTTTCTTGCAATTATCCAGATCGCATAATAGCAGCATCATAGATATTTATTTAAATTTGAACTAATTAAGTGTCGTCATGTCCTGGATGTAAGTTTTTTTTTTGTTTGTTTGTTTCTTAAATTGTTTGCTTTTATCGACAGTCCACTTCACTCTCCAATTACAGTGGCGCCTTTATTTAAATCTTCCAAATGCAAAATGTGGGAAAACTTTGTCCTTTTTGTTCTTTACCCTTTTTATAAAGTTTCCCACCCTCCCTGTTCACCATAAGTGTGTGTTTGGGAAATGGGGGTCTTAGTGCGGTGTTGCCTGAGCACTTCCTCTTTGGATTCTCTCTGTTTTCATTCGATGGAATGGCATTTCGGACCCTAATGGTAAGTAAACTTGGGTTAAAAGAAAATAAAGGCCATGACAAACACAACATGTGTCTGGCTAAACCCAAGCCTGAAACATGCCTGAAATAAGTCCTAAAGAATAAATTTGGGAATGGGGAACTTCTATATTTAACTGGCATAAAGTACACAGAAAAAGGTTTTGTGCAAGCATGATTTATGATTCTGTAGAGAATTGATGTGCATTTGCACTGGTTTCTGTTAAGCAGGCAACGTCATCAGCGGTGGGCGTTACTAACAACTGTATATGTTGTTGTAAATGTTCTTTTTAATGCAACACGCACCACTTAGATGTTACTGATGAAGATAAATAGACGTGTTTATCACTGTAGTTGTTTTCTTTAATTCATTTGCATGTAAGAACAGGTTTCACTTTCACGACCCTTGTAACTAAATACTGATTTAATCTGTGCTCAACTTGAGCGACAAAACATCACAAACCACGTCGGTCGAAAAGAGGTACATGAGAACGGATGACTTGTACTTGCTTTTATTCAATTAATGTAATGTTTACAGGATAGTATTTACAAAGAGAAGTTCACACTTATAAAACTAGTAAGGGAAACTAGACATTTATAATTAATAGTTGATCTATGAACAAATATCTTTGTTAAAACCTGCATGTGGAACTTTATGGATCCACAACAAAATATGAGACAAGAATAAAGCATCTATAAAAGAATTGTGAGGTTCTGTGATGCCACAGGTAAGTCAAGCTGACAAAATCAAATGTGAGGTACTTATTAAACCATGTACTAGAGATGAAAGTTACCTGTTTTTACGTTAAGTATTGTTAGTATTAACATATCATTGTTAGTAGTAACATTTGAACAGTGAGATCACTGTCAAAAATACAAAAGCACCAAAACTGCATTAATATCTTCAGCTCTCATATTTTTGACAGCAAACTTACTCTATCCACAATAATAATGCAGCTGTGTGTGTGTGTGTGTGTGTGTGTGTGCGTGTGTGTGTGTGTGTGTGTGTGTGTGTGTGTGTGTG
>JAOUQU010000010.1:1230845-1241614 GCA_028566735.1 Ammoglanis amapaensis
ACACACACACACACACACACACACACACACACACACACACACACACACGCACACGGGTTTGTCTGAAGCTTGAGTAGTATTAAAACATTACAAAGCGTCCAGAAATTCTCTGGCTTGCATTGCATCATTAGCCTATGTTTTCTGTGCATTTGTTTTATCACAATGCTACCACTGTATCAATAATAAATAAGCTGGCTGTTTTTATACAGCTACTCTACGTTCTAGATTTGTGTTTTTTGCAGCAAGGTACGACACTTCTGCTCGGGCAAACAAAACGAGGATAGCGATTTCAACGAATGTCTTTGTTGAAAAAAAAATAATTATGCAAATCAGACTCAGAATAATCACTAAAGTTATCCATTATTTATTAGGTATAACTCTGTTTGAAATTAGCTACCAGGCAAATAAAATTCTTTTCCTTCTAATTATGCATATAGAGCATTTACGTTTAAAAGGATTGTGGTCATTCCGTCGCGACTGGGGGTTTTTAAATTATGACCTCGTCTTATTCATTCACTCAAATTGGAATTTCTATGCAAATGTTTGAAACCCTTCCATTCTCTAAGTAGAGCCTGTAATAAAGTTTTCACCTCCCATAAAACGTTTTAGACTTCGGTTTCACAGAATTTTAATATAGAAAAAACTATTTAATTTTATGGGTCTGGTCTGGACAATCTGATACTCCTGCAAGTAAAATATTTTGACACAAGAAAGAAGACAGCAGGGGTCCAGGTGATGCATATGCCTCTGGCACAACACTCTCGAGATTGTGTACGCCTCGACTCAAAACTCTTTCTGCAATGGCTGCAGCAGAGACAAATCGACCAACGTGTCTGCTAGGCCGTGACTACCAGACTATATGTGGGTGGGAGCTTCATATGGTTTGCAGGGACCCTAATTAGCAGAAAAGATGCCCAGATAAAATGAGAAGAGGTGGATGTGTACATGCTGGAGGCAATATCCTAATAATCAGGTGATCTCCAGCAGTGGAAGACAAACTGACTGTTGAATTGGGAAGGAAAATGACAAAGACAAAGACTCTTTGATAGATAAGCAGAAGGTAAATTTACACCAGCAGTACGATATTATGTTTTAGCCACTGTCCCTTTCCTAGTGCAACAAACATATATAGTTTAAAAGAAATAGTCTGTTACAATTAGAAACCAAATAGAGCATGGACCCATGCAGGATGCCCTCCCTGACACAACTCCAGGCTAGGAACTGGTACTGCGAATCACTGGTGTATGCATCCTTAATCTAACCCTAACCTGAATGGAAAAAAAAAATGCTGATAATGATTTGCTTAGTTTATTTTTATTTTCCAAGGACAGTTCCAAGTCATGTCCGAGGTAGTTTGTAGCTTTTTGACTACCAGACCAATAATCCTTGTTGAGAAAGCTGAGGGCAACTGTGGCAAGGAAAAGCTCTTTTATCGTTCTAGGGTCGTTTGGAAGATACTTTAAATAAACAAGAATGATACCATTCATACAAAACAACATAACGTTGAATTAAAGGTTATAACTAGCAAAAACAATAATATTATATATTGAATATATCAAGATATTTTTGGTGCAAACACAGCAGGTCCTGATTGCATCTAACTGCAGTAGCATTGTTAGCACATCAGCCGTGACTTACAGTCTTTTATCCTCGATAGCAAACAAGTTTCCATCAGAACAACCTTGGACTAAAACAACAGAAGATAAAGTATAGAAAACTACCAAAATCATAAAAAGATCAAGAGCCAACACAGAAAAAACCCCAGACCTCCAGCTGGGTGATCAAACCTGGATCTTCTCGCTATGAGATGACATTGCTCCCCACGTAACCATGTCGCCTAATCACCCTGAAGTCCAGAGGTAATAACAAAAAGAGAATCAAAAGTAGTTATTACCAATTTGTTTAAGTAAATATCTATCAAGTTGACAATACTATCTACTGTACTTGAGACAACTCAGTATGTGGCTGGGAACTGGAACCAATAAGTTCTCAAATAAACGCTTCAGATGAGAACCCATAGCTTTAGTGTCAGTTAGCTGGCTTTCATAATGGGTTATGACAAGCCATGACGGAAGAGCCAAACAAATTCTTCATCATCCAGCATCCATTTCCCTGCATTCAAACTGCCGTTTGTTCTTTTCTTGGATCACGTCGTCTCTGAAACTAACAGAGAGTGTGTATAGAGAGGAAGCATATAACTGGCAGTGGAGCTCCGACAGCTCAGAGAAAATCTCTATGGGATCAAGTCGGTCCTCCATTTTTTTCCCACATAAATTTATTCAGTAAATCTTTTGTCTCTAATGATGCTGGAACACACTCAACAATTCAAATTGATGTAAAAGCATAAAAATGACTTGGAAGCGTCCTTGGAAAATAAACATAAAACTAAACAAAATCATTATCAACATTTCTTCATAAAGTATTGTTTTATTAGTTGTCCGAAAGGTCAGCACTTTTATAATTGTAAGAAAAGTCTATCTATTTAAAACGTTCAAACGTAACTATTCAAATGTAAAAGGAAATATTTCACTTATGTTAACAATATATGACTTATAATCTATAATGAGTTCTATATTATTCACTAAATGAAATATTTCTAATAATATCATTTCATATATTATCATATTCATTGTAATACAATCAACAATACGAGTTTGCATGTCTACCCCATGTCCATTTAGTTACTCTGGGAATTCTGTTTTCCTCCCACAATCTAAAAACATGCACTAGGTTGATTGGAGATCAACTATGTGTTGGAGAAAGACCTGCAACCTACTCCGTACAAACACTGCTGAGAAACTCTGTGGGGGGATCGATAGTGGTCATTGTTTTGACATTGTTTTATGGCAGATGCCCCTTCTGGCACAACCCTCAATGCGCTGGTTTTGGGCATCCCAGTGGCTAGTGTGGCATCCAATATTGACAATATCAAGATTTGAACTTTCGACACTGGTATGCAGTTAAAAATCCCTCTGCTCCACTTTTGCCACTGGTCAATATGTCATGTTTTAAAATTATTTTTATTTGTAGTACAATATAATTGTATAGTTTCAAGTAATATTTTTCCCATCCATCCGTTATCTAGTTTTACCACAGCTTAATCTTTTTTAGGGTTGCCATGGGGCGTTAAACATGTGAACAGGTCGACAGTACGTAGTAAGTGCACATTTTCTTGAGTCATTCTTTGTAGTTTATGCAATATTAGTTTGTACTCTTGGAGATGAATTAAAAATTGTTAGGTGAAATAAGGAACCAAAGTGCTTGCTATAAACTTTAATAGAGGAGCTTTAAACTGTCAGTGTTACAGCTTATAAATAATGTTTCAGAAACATTTGTTCAGCTTTATAGCAAATAACTGAAAAAGGCTCCTTTGTGATCCCACTTAACACTACTGCTTAATATTTCCACATAATAATGATTCAAGGAAATGGAAATCGTGGCCAACACGAAATTATTGTCTATGACTCTGATTAATGTATTGTATATTTTATACTGAATGGACAGTGACCATGTTTGCATTTGTATCCCTCCCACAGTCCAAACATGCAGTTAAGTAAATCAGAGTCACTGCATTTTCCTATTGATATTTTATAGTTAGAATGTACAGACCAGTGCATTGTAGTGCTGGTGCCAAACACATAAAAATAAAAGGCTGGGTCAGACAGAGCATTAAAAACAGGAAATCCATAATGAGTATCATGACGTGTTATTGTGACCTCTAACTGGAGCAGCTGATATATTTTTTATATATATATTCTAATTTATTTTTATATACAGATGAAATTAACCTGAGTCCAAGAGTACTTTTTAAGGCCTGGGAAAAGTCACAGGGTGGCGAGTCACATCTCTGTAGGAGTTTGTTGTTCTTTTTGATGGTCGTCGTAGTGCTGATCCGAAGTGCCATTCCTCCCCATGTGAGGCTGTCAAAATAAAGCATTTGCATCTGCCAGTGTTCGCCACCAGCTTTAGACAGGCAGGAAGAGCTGGCACATTCGATTGGTCACGCTGATCGGAACAGTCATCAATCTGGTGATGTCCTGGCCTGTGTGGGTCCCAGAGTCCTGATGGCACAGCGGCGATTTCCGCCTCTCAAGATCCTGCATTTTACACGCTCTGTCTCAGGCGTGTAAAAATAGTTCGATGAGATGAATCTTTGCTTAATGATGAAGCTTCATTTGCTCATCTTGGAGCTTTGGATCAAGTGTGTCAGCCTGTCAGGACTGCAGAGACAGCCATACAAATCAGAATAACAGGATAATGCCACTCCCTCCTACACACACTCATGTATACATACATGCATATATACATACATATTTAAATACACACACATTCATACTGTACATACATACACACACATTCGGTGCATACATATTTACACACATACATACGTACATACAGTTTTCACTGTTTTTCTCATCTAAGTCATTATTCGGAACAAACTGACACTATTTAAAATGAAAAATCACATGTTCTTTCATAGTTTTCCTGTCTTTAGTATTTATATACAGTGCAAAACTCTTAATCCTTTGCGTAAAGATTATTGTTATAGTTATAATCAACTAATGGCCATGTGTCTGCATACATCTAAACATTTTATGTATATATTTAGGGGCAGATAAAATTTGATTAGTCTTTTCATATTAATAATGTCATGGCACTGATTCAGCTCTATTTTTATCCAGGAATAAATTGTCCTTACGTTTCTGCTCGACTCACATTTGTTGTACATTAGATCATCTTAGGGTTCTAATGTGTCATGCATTTTGGAATGTACGAAGGAAATATGGGCCAGGCCATTATGACCACATAGGATTACTTACTACTTAGCTGCTAGCTCTCACGTAATATACACAGCTGGATCAAATGCACAATTTTTATTTGTGTTGTGTTTTTTGTTTCCAATCATGTTTTTTATTGATTTTTTAAAATATATTTCTGTAACAATCCACAGCTTATGCATTTATCCCTATTTACATTACAGATAGGCTTTGTTTTGTACTTTTCCAATGTATTTGATGCATAACTTTTATGTCTGTTAGGCAAATGAGATCCATCTTAGAATATATAAAGAATTGGACAGTGTTATATTAGTCAGTTATGTGAGGAATCTGTTATTTTTTCTTACTAATACGCTATACTAAATTATTACTTATTTACACACTGTGTTACACATTATGTTTATATATCGTCACTGTCCACTGTTTACTGATAACTATAATTATCCACAAATCTTAAATTATAGTATATAATACTGTAATTACCAATACAATACACAGTAATACAAACACATCACATTTCAATTGAGTATCTTTGCAATATATGTTTGTGTTATACACCACAATAAATATATTTAATTATCCGTATCTCTTTGTTCTTAATTATTTCATTTTCTATTTTCTTTTCTCTACGGTCATTTTAATAATACATTTCATGAAAATTAAAGAAAGCTGTAACCTTAATAAATTTTGGTTAGGGTTAGTGGCCATGGAAATATATTTATTCAAACAAATAGGATGACGTGTCACACTTCATTTATGTAAGAATTTCAGGTACTGAAATACAAAATGTTTACACTGTATGATATAATTAATATAATAATTATTGTGAGGCAGTCCCGGTGTTTTCTAAGCACTTCTCCAGTCTCCCCATGTCCATGTGGGTTTAATCTGTGGGTTCTGGTTTTTGGTTTCCTCCTACAGTCCAAAGACAAGTCACCAGGTTAATTGGAAATCCTATGGCGATACCTAGCCACTATATTGCAATGTCGGTCCTAAAAAGAAAAGATATTCAGCATAAAAGATGTAAAAGGTCGAAGATGTGTACCTCGATACGCTGTGGCGAACCCCTGAGCTCAGAGCAGCCGAAAGACAAAGAAGAAGATTATATTTCTTTTGCATTGAAAGGTAAATGGAAGACCACTGTCTCCCTGTTCTCCTCATTCATTTTGGTTTCTTTCTGCTTCTCTCTTGTTGTATCTTTCGGTTAAAAGAAAAGCAGCACCAGAGGATAAATGTCTCCTCCGAGGTCAGGACGGCTGAATGAAAGACTCAGGTATCAGCGGCTTGCTTTAATAAAAGGGATAGAATTTCCATTTGCTCTGGACATTCTTAATGTATTGTTTTTGCAGGGTAGACAGTGTGAATGAGTCGAGAGCCAAAGAATACACTTTATAGACGCAAATAATCGTAAATTGGGAATGTCACCTTTAAGCCCAGGCATTTTTATTATTGTTAGTGGAGCTGCAGAGAGGTTGATGTTTTATTCTCCTGAGGGTGCTGGGAAGAGGCTCGGACAGAAAAAGAAAGAGAGATGGTTTTCCCGTACCTCTTAAAGATTGATAGCGGATGGTTGGCTTTAAAATAAACCTATCCATTACCAGTGGTGGCTCCTTGATACCACACACGTTTACTGCTGTCTGTATCTTCACATTAACATCTCTACAGCCTCTGCTGGGGCCCATAACACATGTACACATACAGGCTCATATGCCAGCCCTTACACATAGGTCATACTCAGATGGAGCAGTTAATACATATACATTTAAAACATAATACAAACTTATTTTTACTGTTGTATGACAGGGTTGCCAGGTAGGTAACATGGTTCAGTCCTATCTTTGCCTACCATTTCTTTTTGTCTTAAAGACATGTGTGTACATTAGAGTTTTGACTAATATTTTTGATCTTTTTTTGATCTATTTTTGAACATATTTACTATTAGATGTGAGTGACCATGATTGGGTGTTTAGCTGTAGCTAATAACAAACTATATATTCAGATTTTTATTTCACGTTTTATACATGATCCATTAGTTTAAGTCAAAGTCAAACTGTATCTGTAGCCTATTCACGTTACTGTATTGTAATACTTATGTATGGTTTTTGGATCATACGAGTTCACCAACTAAACCTTAAAAAGCAGTCTTATGTGTCCACTGACTAGTAGCCTAAATGTAACTCAGTGGTCAGTTCATTTCCAGCCCACTGACTCAATTTGCTCCTACGGAGCCATGCTTTAGCAAAACAGACAAAGCAAACATTCATATATTCAAATTAGATTTGAAACACTTGAATGGTTTCAAGCGAGTCAGGAGGCCTGTTTGCCAGCTTTGATTCATTGTGTGTGTGTGTGTGTGTGTGTGTGTCAGTGTAAATTAACTGGTCCTTGTGTTTCCCGACTCAACATTAATTTTGAGAAATAATATCGAGGAGGTGCAACATGTTGCTGTGTTCTAATAAGTAAAGCAGAGCTCGGTGGGAAAGCAGAGCTTATTAACTGAAGGCTAAGGTAGCACAGGAGAGAGATAGATTTAAACCGCAATATACCTAATCCTGAATATATTATCCATTTGCATGCAAAATGTTATATACAATTTGAATATTAATTGGAATATGGAAATGACGCATGCTGCGGCGAGCACAGAAAAGGTAACTAAAGGAGGAATATGTCATTTGTTCGGTTGTCAAATACGAAGCTAGTATGCAGAGTCAGGGATGCTGGCTGATGAGCTCTACATCTTTTAATTGATAAAAATATCTGAAAGAGGATCTCAGGAAAGTATTTTGTACATTGGCGGGTATTTAATATCGATTTTGGGATGAACAAGAAAGTAATGCTTGTTTAACATTCAATAAACGTGTATCTGAAGTGAGTACGAACTTTGACACAGTAATTAAGACACTGCAATGTGTGTGCTGAGGGCTAATAATAGTGTCCAAGAAAGTTCCATGTCATATGTGAACCAGGCCTCTTTTATATGTACTTTTTCACCACTGTGCTTTTAAACACTTAGAAAATAATTATTCTGCATCTAAACCAAGCCAAGCAGTGAAACATACGTTCATACACACTAGGGGGAAGCCCTAGCCACGAGCCCGGGGAGCAGGTAGAGGTTCGGTCCATTTCTCAAGGACACTTCAGTCATGACCTGTCAACTCTCTGAATCAAAACAGCAACCTTCTGATCACATGTCCAGTTCTCTAACCACCAGGCCATGGCTGCCCCTCAGATGGCACTAAATACTATAATATAAACTCTCTGACATGATACAGTATTACTTCTCCCAACCCTTACTGCTCAGTGTAGCAATATTGTATATGAAATCAGAAATTGTATATGCAAATCTTTATTTGCATTTTGGCTATGCAGCGATGTTAATGCTCTTAGGGTTTTAAACCAGCGTACAACGTTACAGCCAAGCCCTACAGGCCAAATAACAAGTATTTCTGAAATGTTACAGGAAGCCCAGAGCTACAGGTTCACATCTAAACGGACCTGTGAGAGAACAGCTGGTCTGTGAGAGAAAGAGAAACGAGAGAGAATGAGAAAAAAGACAGAAAGAAAAAGGGCGAGAGGGCCCTCTGCGTTCCACGCTCCCAACATTTTGCCCTTTGGCTCCCTCTCCTCTCTCTTGGCACAGGTTGCCGTACTTGTAATACACAGCACAGGAAAGGTGGGTGGACCGATACTCTCGCTACACTTGCATATAAATGGCCTTTCCCATCTCTTTTGAGAAATTCTTTCTCTAGTGTTAAGAATGCAACACTTCACACATACTTTTCTTTTCCCACAATTCTCACAGTTTCATTCCTTTATGAAACCGAACACTAAATCTACCAAGAAGAGATAAAGCAAGTTGGTCTTTTATGGGTTAATAGCTATTGTTAAGAATTGTTAGTGGTAATGCAGGGACTCTTTAAATGCCACACACGCGCACACACCAGGAGAGGACTATTTTAACCCTAACCAAAGTTTTAATAACAGAACACAAATACAAACGCTAACACAAATACAAACAACTATCTGGCCCTAACCTTGGGGGAACACAGGCTAAAATACATAGAAGTAGTCCTCAACAATTGCCTTCAGGTGCACCTCGTCAGGGTGTGACGACCGGAGGGGGCGTGACCGGATGCTGAACATTTTTTTCTCACAGCTATGTTGAAAAATGGAAGTTATAAATGTTTTTTGTTTGGCTACAGTGTGTATACATTTACATAATTAGAGATGCATACTTGATGACTTGTAATGCAGGACTGCCAGACTCAGCAGGAGCTTTTTTAGACTACTCAACTACCTATAACCGCACACACAACAAACCTGCTCACACTTACCACATTTATACCCCGATGATATAAATATATATGACTCGATAATCACATGTATTTATTAAGACTTAAAAATACCAACACCATGCTGCTACATTTTCTTTTTCTATATCCTTGTACAATACTCTATGTACCTCATCACTGCAAACTATTTGCAATATTTACTATATGTTTACTTAGAGTGTATTTTATGTCTGTAGTGTATATCTTTTTAAAAAATTATTGTTGATTTCAGTCTTGAACATGCTCTTCTGTTGTTTTATACTCTGTGCATTGGAACTTGGTAAACGCAATCTCGTTCAGTTGTGCACTAGCTGTATAGTCTGAATGACAATAAAGTTCACTATAGAGTTTGACTTGAGACTATGATGAAAAGTTAAGGTGGATTTTTATTTTTGCATCGCCTCAGTGCCTCAACATTAACGTTTCCTTTTAAAAGTACATACACGCACTAACTAATTACAATAACCTGAGTAAATATGTGTTACTATCCACATCTAATTTAGAAAATGGGGGTATATCAATTCTATATTTTCTGATACTGATGGGCTACATTTGTGGCCCATCAGTGATATAGTGACAACTTGTAGTTTTGAATTTCAGCAGATCTACTAACATGAGCAAGGGTCCACATGAAACACATCTGGCTGGCTGGAGACAGTGATAGCCTGGACTGTCAATCACAATGTGGATAGTTTCAACACCTGTTTGGCCATAGATGCACTTTTGGCCCTTGAACTAAGTCCTTAACCCTCTTGGTTCTAGGCATACGCTAAATGCTTTTTATAACCTATAAAATTCACATTTGTTCACATTTCACAGCTGCTCTAGTAACAGACCAGCACTGTGTCATATAAGTAGTATTTCATCATGAACAGCTTTCGAGATTCGACTGTTAACCCCTGCAAATAAGTTTTTTTTTTTGCTTTACTTATCTTAAAATCTAGCCACATTTTACAGAAGGTGATTCTGTTTTATTAATAATTTCTTTACAAACATGTCCGTTGTAAATAAACAATAGTTAATGTGATGCCAGCAACCTTAAGAAAAGTTAGAACAGGGTTAAAAGAAATATTATTCATTAAGCAGGTGATGGTTTCTTGATCCTGTAAAAAGATCCACGACAGTCTCGGGCTCTGCCATCAGAGATAAGACCTGGATCAGCACTTTCTGCTAAACCTCATTAGAGAAGAAAGCTTAAAAATAAGGCTTATAATACGACATATTGGAAATAACTTTCAACAAATAGCACAAATGACAATTAAAATGGAAAGAAGGAATCCATATTAAGAAGTCTGTGTGCAGAAAGGCCGGAATTCACTTATAAACAAACATGTAGACATAGGCAGAGCTACACTTCAGAAAAGCAATGTCACTTAACTAAGACTTTTACTTGACCACAATATACAGACTAAAACACTATTCTGCAAAAAAAGAAAATTAAAAATATTTTTTATAATGTATGACATGAGTTATCACGATCCAAGCAGGCCTAGATGAACCAAGGCAAAGAAAACATGTCAGGTGTTCATGCTGTGGTCATATTGTGTGTATAGTGTTCCACTATGAGAAACGTACCCATTGTGTTCTTCATTTCAGGAAAGGACCATTGTGTATGTGTGTGTGTGTGTGTGTGTGTGTGTGTGTGTGTGTGTGTGTGTGT
>JAOUQU010000010.1:1293945-1310311 GCA_028566735.1 Ammoglanis amapaensis
AATACAACCATTTCTGCACAAGCATTCAACACAAGCATAGCTCTTCCTGTTTTATCTCAGACAAGCTTGTAAAACACATGGACGATTACCTCCAAAAAAAACGTTCACAATACAGAATCCTCAAGAAGATCATGTTGCCCGTAATTGGCCATTCTTGTAAACGCCAGACTCCCGCCACTTTCTTTCAACCTCCTCCGCCTCTGGAAGGTGTTGGATTTCTCCCTGGGTGGGTTGGAGGTGCGGCTGCTGGATCTCTTTCTGCAGCTGTTTACTGCATTATGGCTTGTTTGATGTTGCACATATCGATTGTATAGAGTGGAATTGCCAGTAATTATGTACCACCGGAATCCCAGGTTCATCATAGAGTAATCAAAACCTTTCTATCTTTCTCTCGCTCGCTGCTCTAAAGTATTCACATCCTGGCCTAGTTATATCAACAATCCCAATGTGTGGGCATGTGTGAGGTCAGGAGAAGGGTAGGGGGGTAAAAGTTCAGCATTTCCTTTCCTTTTTTCCATTTTACTTCTACTGATCTGTTTTGTTTTTTAAAAGCCCTGTGTGCTGTTTTATACAAATAAAGGATACAGAGGAAGTGTTGGTTTATTAAAGATCAGGGTTATGATGTACAAGGGGAGCAGGAAGTGAGGAAACGTGAGGAAAAATGTGAGAATCTTTTCGAAACAAATAAACAGATCATTGTGTTGCATTTTTAGTATTTTACTAAGTTTCAATTGCAGCAAGCGGGGGGGTGTTTTTTGTTCTACAAAAAACACTAAAGTTCTTAAGAAATTGCAAAAGTTTCATGTACCTTTTAGGGTTCGCTGCAGTGGATTACGATTTGCATCATTGATTTGACATGGGTTTTTATGCTGGGTGCCTTTACTGACCCTAAACCCTTCTTTGCTATGTACTGTAGGCGTTGGAAGCAGCACTATAATGCACTGGTTTATGCTAAAGCCTGCAGGACAATTCAGTGTCTCCAAATAACCTCACTGCATGTTTTTGGACTGTGGGTAAAAAACCCAGAGTATCCGGAAGAAACCTATGCAGATACAGGGAGAACATGCAAACTTTACATGGAAAGTACCTGGACTGAAATCTCTTTTTAAAGACAGAAAAAAGAATCAGAAGTTCTGATAGACTATGGAAGCTTGTTATCCTTCCCAGGCCCTGAGTGGAGGGTCAAGCAAGTCGAGCAAGGCTAGTAGTAGTATGAGGAGGAGGACGAGGCGGAGGAGGAGGAGGGGGAAGATGAGTATGTACTTCTTTTGATACTCAAGTATGTACTTAGTACTGCATAATACAAAGTTTACTGCTTATTTACAATTGACTTAATCGGTAGTTACAGAGGGCAGTGAAATGCATTTGTGTAATGCAAAAAATTTTTTGTGTACTATTTTTAGTGTTGGATTCAATCAAACTAGTCGAAAGTATTTAGACACAATGTTACCACAATCTTAATTTATTACAATTTGTCATCAATCTACATGGCCTATATTTATGTATGTCTTATTTTGACAGAGTAGAATTTTTTAGAGCACTTAAATGTTATTGTTGTGGTTTACATTTAAAGAGTTGGCAACTCAGAGGGGAGTAAACAGCAGGTGATAAATCGTAGGTAAGCTGTAACCTACAGTGACCATTTTAAGTCCACTTCGGTGTTTTCACAGCTGACAAGAAAGAAAGAAAGAAAAAAAACAGTCATTTCTCACAATTCTTTTTTATCTATTCCCTCGGTGGTGTGAGTCGGTGACTATACGCCGTCTGGATAGCCTTGAGTAAAACCTTGGAAGGTTAAGAGGCAGCAAAATCACAAATGATGAAGGTGGATCATTCATTTCAGGGTGAATTCTAATGTCACATATTAGATTAAGTAATCAGATCAATGTAGACCAATGTATATATATATATGATGTTGCACTGTATATTAATAACCAGCAAACTGTCTTTAATCATGACTGGTGAGCATATCTTTAAGCTTGAATTGTTTTAGTACATCAACTTTAAATCTTAGCCGCTGTACATCTTACTTTATATAAATTCGAATGTCATGGTCTGAGCCAGCAAAGCCCGTGGATGCCAAACCGATGCTCCAGAATAAGCTTTTTAATGTGTTGCTTCAGCTGGAGGAAGTGGAACAGAGACATTGTTCCACTTGAACAACATGGTCACCACTACCCTTTTTTTACAGTCCCTGGTTCACGCAGATCTTCTTTTTTGAAATGCCGGCTACACACGTGGGTGTGCGGAGTGACTGAGTGTGTGTATTCTTCCTCTGGATAGCAACAATCCATGTTTCCATATCTATGGAAAATGTATGAAAACTACTTATTAGAGGTTCCACATGACGATACACAACGATGTTCAGCAGTAGTGCTGCCAACTCACTGAAACTTAAACTTTTTAGCCTGAGACGTTAATTTGACTTCATTAAACTCTATACAACTGAGTGAATAGCAGAAGATGCTGAGCTGGCTGAGATTTAACTAGAAATATATCAGCACCCCGGTGTGCGTATAGCCCATTGATGTTAATGATGTTTTTTTTTAATGACCCAACATTTATAAGCATTAATTTTTCAATATTGAACAGCTAAAATCTACAAAAGTGACCTCACTACAACAACACTGTCTTCCCGAAGGGTAAACACAAACGTTACAAACCCCTCAGAAGCTTACCGCCCTCTAGCATTGTGGCGTTGAATTACTTTGCATATGACATTGATGCAGAACTACAAAATAATAGCAAAGGCATTGAGGCAACACATTGTCTTGCATCAAGTCAATGCAGAAGTATTAATCAGCCTTCTTTGTTAAGATTCCAACTCATTATCTTTACCTCACTTGCATTCACCTTGTATTCGGACTGTTAGAGGAAACTGGAGCTCCCAGGAGAAACCCTTGCAGACAAAGGAAAAACTGCAAGCCATGTAGGGTCGTCTGTAAATCGAACTTTGGATCTTCTTGCTGTGAAGCGACAGTGCTGCTTATTGAACCTGTGTGTCACCCTTTAATTAAATAAATTATTTTTTATCACTCAAAATCAAATCCACATCAAATACAGAAAACAAAAAAATAGTTGATATTTAAATCTACTGTATTTAAAGACAACAAAATTTAATAAAAATTGTATCTAAGCCTAAAAACAAGTAACAGATGTTTTGTTTTTTTTTTACTTACATAAAATATATTTTAGAAGTGCTGACATTGTTGGGCAGCTGAACTCCAGTTCACATCAGGGTATAAGTTCATCACTCATCCAGCACTATTAGCCTAAAACCCCTGGACTTCATTAGCTGGCACTCACATGGATATTATCTGCAAATTAAAATCCCATTTGCATAGTTGACAGATTACTACCAATCACAAGTTCGAAAATTAGACTGACCATAAAATTTTCAGCACGATGAAAAAATGATCAGATTTTTTAAAGCAACTGGCACTCTGTCTATGTGTGTGTGTGTGTGTGTGTGTGTGTGTGTGTGTGTGTGTGTGTGTGTGTCATGACACTAGTTGAAAACTTGATTTACTGACTGAACTAAAAATACAATAATGCATCGTCTACAATAACCTTTGCTCTAAAATTTGCATGCTTTATTTTTTTTGTTGTTGTTGTTGCTAAAACAGCACATTTTATAATTTACCATTTTGGATACATTATGATTTTTCATAATTTAGGATTGGCAAATAATAATAAAATACATAGACCCTGCAGTGACTCACATGCAAACATTTTGGGTTACAAACTTAATGTATGAACACATTTCTGATTTTAACATTTAGGCATTTTTAACATTGCGGAAAGGGGTTCTTTTGAAAAGTATAGACATTATTAGTCAAATTGAATTAATGTCGATTCATAATGTTTAATTCGGACTTGTCAGTATTCATTTTCAACCATTTTTGGGTGCATTGAGATAGACGGTATCTTATAAGCTAGGTCTTTGTGGTACTTAATTTGCTACTAGGTAGGTCATAGAACACACCTCAAATATGCAATGAACGGACATTTTCTGTGTTTAAAGAAAGGCATGTACGAGGAAAATATTGTGGTGAGAAAATGAAAGTGGCAATGTATGATGGTGTATGATATCTATGTATCTATGGGCATACTTGGATTGTGGCATACCTTTCCAAACCCTAAAATTAGACCTGGATGGGTTAATCATGTTAAATCAAAACAATAATTTATGAATGTAAGCAACTGTAGGCTGACTACATTTTGCATGGGCAAACACAAATAATGGCCAAGGTCTTCCCAAACGTTTGAAGGCTGTTGTACTCTCAAGAGGCAAACAAGTCCATATTTCGATTTATGAATTTACGAATTTGTGTCCAAATACTTCATGCTGTGTATATTTAAGTTATGTCAGCTTAGCGCGCTCGCTCTATTGACATTGGCAAATCCACTGTGTCATTAAAATTTCTTAAAATATTTTATCAATTTTTCACAAAGGGGAGAAAAATGGTGCATGACTGAAATTGACCTTTCAGGAGAGCCCTGTAATTGAGAGTCTTTTGATAAATGTTACCTTCTCACATGCTGCCGCTCTAATCTCTAAGTAATATCCAGACCTTGTTATGTTTCATTATAGATGTTTTGAAGCGATACGACAGCCGAAGGATTAGAGTGTACTTCAGATAAACTAATCACTCCTGGTTCACAGGTCTTTCCAACGACTCTACCGCTGATGAGTTGTTAATAAAGCACTTCAGAGAGTATGTGGCGACTGGTATTTCACAACACGTTAGCTCAAAGGCAAGGATTATGTGTGTATAGTGGCTTGTTTGATTCAAAACTTAAGCAACTCAATAGTCTTTGGTCACTTTTATCTGATTTTATACATCCTAGAAATTTGGTTCTGGTATGCTTATAATACGGTATCATATGCAAAACTGACTTGTGCATGGTTTTGCATTTGCAAACGGGTTTCTACTGCTCCAAGAAACACTATAACTCACAAGATTACTTGAAGATTTGTCATTTTCAGGTCAATCAGCTCATACACAGATATTTAGTGAACAGAATTCAGGTAAATATGTCATGTAGTATGTCAAGTCTTTCTTAATACTCACTTGACTTAATTGGCACAAGTAGTGTTTTTTAATAGTGTGTGTGTGTGTGTGTGTGTGTGTGTGTGTGTGTGCGTGCGTGCGTGCGTGTGTATGTGGTGTGTGAAGCATCTTAATGCCTGTAGTTTTTGAATTTGTGTATGTAGATTTGAAAGCAATTGATTAATTATGGTCATACTAAACGTTTTAAACAGACACAATTATTTAGTGGTTAAACTGGTCACAGACTTTCTGTTATAATCCTAAACACATCCTATAGTCACAAAACCCGCCATCATAACATACAGAGTGCTTGCCTCTCTGATCCTCCGAATCCTGTCATATCCGCACATAAAATAACATCCGAGTCATTCAAGCCGGTGATTACGAGAGGCCAGTGAGCAGCTAAAAGCTAGCGAGGTCTGACCTTCCTTGTGTTCGGAGAGCAATACTACCCTGAGCTTACAGCACCAGCGCAGGAAAGACAGGATGTGATTAAAACCAGGCCTGGAAACTACAGCCAAGTTCTATAATGAATAGAGTTCAGAATAATTAAAGTCACCATTACCTGACCACCCCTCTACTGGAAAGAAAGAAATAAAGACAAATGTGTTGCTTTTATCCTTTTGCACCTTTTGTTTAAAATGTGTTACCTACAGCTGGGCTCAAAGTGATTTCGGTAGAGCAATTACACCACCCAAAGCAGAGGATAAGCAGCACCAGATGGTGGACAAGCAGGTTGAGATAGAGCGAGCATAACAGAAAGTAAGTGAGAGAGTGAGTTTATTCTGTCATTTCTCATGGTCAGTTCATTTCTCATGGACACAGTTCACGTTAAAGCTCCCAAAAGTCAAGTTGTAGCATAAACCGGTAATGTATCACATGCTTTTAACACCCACGTATTCACACATGTGCGCTTGGCTGCATCTACCTTTCTTTAGTGGTTTCTTTCTCTTCATTAACTTCATTAACATTCATTATCTTATTTTAATGAAGTTTTCCAACATGTCATTTATCAGCTTCTGTCAAACTCTGTTCATGCACCAAACACACCGCAAACAAATGTCAGGCACCAGCTTAAGTGTTCCTCTCGATTTCCAAACCTCAGATATTGAACGATTATATGTTTAATTCTTTTAGACCTTTGGTTTGTAAAGTGTATATCAGTTGAATACATCATCATTGAGCAAACAGGCTGTGTACTTGCAGGTCATTAAAAGAACATAAAATATGTACATAAACATAATTTTCGAGAAGCGTTTCATTCCCAAACTAGTCATGCTTTCTCTACTCTATTCGGTTCACCTACAATTTCAGGTGTTGTGCCGAATTCAGACTCGCCGACAGAATCGGACTCACTTCACGTACATGTGCGTCATGAAAGCAAACGGACACAACATATAACACAGTTTTGCTTATTTCTTTAGCATCACAACATCACAGGACCTGAAGCCACATACACTTTTAATACAATAGTCATTGTTAAGAGACTCGTTTTTAAATTGCTTGACCATTTTAGTGCAGACAAGATATTAGTGCACCGCATGTTTTTATTTATTTATTTTTGTTTTATTTTATATACTTTATTAATCCCCAAGGGGAAATTGCAAGTTTTTGCATATCCCAACTTTTGTCTGGAAGTTGTGGTCAGAGCGCAGGGTCAGCCAATGTACAGCGCCCCTGGAGCAGACAGGGCTCTACCACTAGGCTACACTGTCCCTATATATACTATATATAGGGACAGTGTATATTTACTATATACACATATATTATGTCCCTATATATATACTATATATAGGGACAGTCCCTATATATACACTGTTTTAATAATATTATGAACCATGTTCCATTTTCTTTCCCAGTAACAATGTAACGATTAAAGAATTAGAACAATACTGCTTAACCTTGTTAAGTGTTGGCACACAATGAATTAAATTACCAAAATAAAATTCCACAGAAGCGAATGAAAGGTAAGAAATCATTTAGTCCAGAGTATGTTCCATGAGGGTTGTGTAGTAAAGTGAAGTAGCAGGACTGAGAGTGGATTTTTCGCTCATTAGAGAATATAGATCTGGAAATGTATTTAAAAAAGAGCTTTTAATGATTATTTTAATGATTATTTTAAGGACATGGTAATGGTTGCTAGACAGTAGCCTAGCAGGGCCTTTTTAGTTAGTTTTTTTAATTGAAACGTTCAGCAGTAGCAGGCAAATGTAGCTAAATTTGGTGCTAAATGTTAGAAAAGGTCAGTCACATACATAGCTCCTAGCAGTCAACAACATTAGCGTAACTTAGTGTGGCGATTTGATGCTTCACTGGAACTCTGCTCAAACACACATGAACACATTGCTTTAACAATGGCTTTCGCTTTGTGAACATGTTTTTTTTTACCACTTTAGTCTCCATCCCTCTGTTCATCTTGTATATTGTGTTTAAAGCTAGCAGGCTAAAGACTCTGCTTGATAGTTGATCTTAAGAAAAAAATGTTAAGCTTCAAGCAAAGAAGACATCAGTTGACATTTCTCTAATGGTCAGTGGGAGCTGGGGGTTCAGAACATGGATCTGTAGCACTAACAAAACCTTTTAAAAGGTTTAAAAAATACATTGTTGTTGTTATTATTTACAGTGTAAAGTTTAACCATAAATTCTAGTGATAAAATGTAAAAAATATTCGGGATGGAAAACGATGTGAATCTATGCTGCAATCATATGTGATTGGTGCACAGGTGGCGCTGTTGCAGAATGTTCTGCTAGCACATCAGTGCAGAGAAACTGTTTGACTGGGTTCCATCTAGCAGACATAATTGACAACGCCAGCAGGGAGGATGACTGGACTTTGTAAAGTTAGGCAGAAATCTGGTAAAAGGATAAAATTAGAAAATGCATAGTCAAATTAATAATACATAGATAAAATAATACACAAGAAAAATTCAAAATGTGCAGATCACGTTTCATGTCTTCATATTTTTTTTTCTTGCTGATTCGACATAGTGTGTCCACCAGATGCTCTTTCTGACATAACCGTACCTATTTATATGGGCTTGGGACCAGCACTACAATAATGCACTAGTTTCTTCATCCTAGTGGCTATTCTTTAAAACAGGGGTCTCAAACCCATCCACAAAGGGCCAATGTGGCTGTCAGATTTTATTTCAACCAGATCAAAACACACCTGATTTCACAACATTACTTAGCTGGTTTAAGTTAAATAGCTGATCATGTTATTTCCTGGGTTGGTAGGAACAAAGTCCAGCAGCCACACCGGCCCATTATGAATCCGGATTGACACCCATGCTTTAGAATTTCTCCAGTGTCTCTAAATAATCTTTTTTTTGTAAGAGAAAACCGGAGTACCCAGAGAAAATCCACACAGCCACCGAGAGAACATGTACACAACACAAAATGGACCCAGACCAGATCTTTTTAAAGTTTTGCAGACGAAATTAAACCTAACACAAGTCACCCAAGTGGTGCCAAGATGTTTTGTTACAAATGCAGTGTAAGATCAGCAGATTGAGAGGTGCCTGTCTAGAGAACATGGGTAAAAAGTCGTCTGCTAAAGGCTGCACACAGTAAGCAGTGAGCAGAAATATACCCACCTTAAATGGAAGTCAAATTGATCATGCTAAACTGGGAGACAACACATAAGTCTTCTCAAAATTGCCACAAACATTTATGAGCAAATAGGTAAATGTGTAACACAGTGTGATGCATGAATGAAATATCCAGGGTGTAGTTCTATCTTACATTCTCAGAGCCTAGCGTAGCCCTAGGCAAGATAAAGTGAACGAATTGACCCTAATTCAATGATTATTCTGTGCACAAAAACACAACAGTAAGTCATAAACACAGCAAAAGGTTAAAGGTAGTAGATATAAGGATTTAATGACATTAAGGTGAGTGGAGTCTTGAGTGTTACCCTTGAGCGATATAGAGGGTCAACACCTTTGGAACGGAGCTGTCACATTAAGAGCCTCTCATTAGCTCTGGGAACAGCTACTAATTGGTGACAGCTAGCACACCATATTAGAGCCCTCTGCCTAAAGGGCTATGACATGCTACAGGGCCAAGTCTTACTCACTGAGTATGTGAACGTTCAGCATCTGCATGTGTGTATCACAGCCCAAGCAGAGATGAGCTCCCACCTTTATTCACATTCATCTCAGAAACAGGGATCTCTCCGAAATAGAAAGTGTGAGATTTTGACTCTGTGGTGGCTCTTAGTTCTCTATTGGAGCCTTTAAGGCCATTTTTTTCAAAAATTTAACTTTCAAAAATGGCTGTGACATAATTTAGACTCTATTTTCCATTTTTATAAACAGCCAGGAGAAAATTATTAATTATCCTTGTAAAATGTAATGCACTCCATGTTTTAACCTTTCAGGTTTCTAGTAAACAGCTACATAACTAGGCATATCTGTGCTAGCAAATGTGATTTATGAGTAGAACCTTTAATTTTGGGTTTTAAATAGGTTAGACGGCAATCTGCATGCGTTTATGTGTGCCCGTGTAGCGAACCCGTTCTTTCCTTCTCCTTGTCTTCGGGGCTGGGGTTTAATATTCAGGGATGATTTTTGTCCACATGCATTTTGGAGTGTGTCACCTTAGATTAAATTATTACTGTTTTTGCAGGCCCGGCGTCACCGGCCCGGGGCCCTTATTTACTGGAATCAATGAAACAGTAATGAAAATCCATTTTTCATACTCTCTGCTTGTGCTGACTTTTATTTAGTTAGCTGTGTCTAAGCAAGCAATTCATTCCGGCTAAATGCCACCCCAAGAATGGGCATTAACTAGGATTAAGATTGCTCTGCATTCAAAAATAAAACAGTCCATGCGACCTTAAAAATAGGTATTAAAATCACCTGCAGTGCAATTGATACTGAGACGGTTGTAATAGCTTGTACTGTTAGATTAGACATGGTCAGAATTGGTGTTTCAATCCAATCAAATGTTCTTGGGTGGCTTGCACAGTAGAACATTCATGTTTTTTGAGGTATTGCTCAAACACTAAAGGGTATTTTCCAACCTGTGAACACTTTAGAATGCTGTTGTATGCTTAAGCATCCCATTACTAGCTTAAACAGGTCCAGATTCATTTGTTTCCCGCTACCAAACTTTTAGTGTTGGCTCTATATTTCATCGGCGTTCTCCCAGCATCTGCCAAACACAAATTCATTCATTGAACTGACAGTTGGTAAATCATGATTTATTAATCTAGAGAATGTATTATATCTCCAATTATGTATAATGGAGGTCTGCACGATCAGGATTGTTTATGACTGCTAAGCCACCTGCTTTATGAATCTCCTGACAAATAGGTGTGTTTGCTAAAATTGCCTTGTAAAATCATTTTGATTTGTATTTCAGCACATCATAGTTTAATTCTGTGCTATAGTGTTAGCTACAGTTTTTGAGCTGTTGTAACTTGGTATTTCTTTTTTACAAAAGGGTAAGTCAACTTGTCAGCTAGTTTTGCTATAATAACAATGCAACTGTTGTATGTATAGTGCTGTAAAACTAGCTATTTCATTTTCATGTTTAATTTATTAAGAAATTATGATTTAGAATATTGGGAGTGACAGTTTAGTGGGCAAGACACTGGGTTAGAGACCAGACAATCATTGGTAAGTCTCACTACCCTCAATTGCTACTGCTGGGCCTCTGAGCAAGATCCTAAACTTTTGATTGTTCAAAAATGGTGTTCCACTGTAACTAAGTCGATTTTTAATTATTTAATTATGTTAATCAATGTAATTGCTAGTTTACATGGTTAGTTTGAAGTCAATGCTGCAAAAAAGAATAACTCAAATTCATTGATAGAACAAGTAGCTTGTTTAGGGTTTATTTGTGCAACATCTGACTTAGGGTTGTTAAAAATTATCCATATCTTCATGAGGAAAATAAAGATTAAATAGCTGGCAGCACACGTATTAAAATTGGGGGTGGAGTAACAGGGACAAATTGGGGACGGAGTAACAGGGACAATCAACCTTACTGGGTCACATGACCCCTAGATACTGCCAGTGTATATTCTATACAATGTACAATAACACATTTTAGTATCTGACACTAAAGCACCAGAGAATCTGTCTATCTGACTAAACGACAGCAACAGTGTTTACTTGGCAAAAGCACAGAGATAGTGTCACTGTCTGATTTAAGCTGAGGAACAGTCATACAGTCATATCAGACTTAAGCACAAAGACAGGATTACTCTGACTTAGGCACAAAGACACTATAAACATATGATTTAAGCAGAGATCGTGTCAATATCTGATTTAAACAAGGGGTTTTCAGAATTTTGCACAGAGATAGTGCTACGATTTAAGTGTAAGTATCTGATTTAAGCTCAGTAACAGTGTCAATCTCAGGATTATGCATGTAGATAATGCACTATCGGACTATGAGTCAGTATTAGTACATAATGACCACATATGCCATGATCATGATTGACTTAAGAGCAGACTATCACTTTGACTAAAGCACAGAGTAACTGACTAAACACAGATCTACTGTCAGACCATGAAAGTCTGACTGAAGTTGCAGTGTCAGTCTGACAAAAATACAGGATCAATCTGATTATGGCACAGAGACAGTACAGGCTGAAGCAGTGTCATTGTAAGAGTCGATGTCTGACTAAACCACAAAGGCTGTGTCAGTCTAACTAAACTGACTAACTAAACCACAGTGTTTTGCCCCGAGTAAAGCACAACCTCATTTCAACTAAAGCACATAGAAAATGTTATTATGATTAAAGCACAGCTATTCGTAGAGACAATGTAATTCTGACTAAAGTACATACAGTGTCAGGCTGATTAAAGCACAAAGACTGTGCAGATAAGTGATCTACTATAACTGTGTGATTTTAACTGTGTGATAGGAAACTTTCAAACTAGGAATTTAGGGAATTTAAAGACCTTTCTTTGGACACAGCCATATCAAAAAAGAAAAGGTCCTTCAAAGGTTAGAAGCAGTATTTTAATACAACAATAAATTTATCTTCTCGACTTGAAGGTTTGAATGTTGTTGACCACCTGATCAAATACGGAATAGACATGTATTCATTTGTAACTTTGCTTTATGATGTCTAAACCCTGTCTATGTCTGTACGTATGACTGTGTGTCTCTGTGCTGTATTGTATTGCATATTGAAACTGTGACCTGTGTGTATGTCTAACCACAGGAATAATGTTCTTAGACCTGAGGATTAATCTGGAACAAATCTTCTTTTATAGACAAATCTTTTTTTATTTTTCCTGTGTTGGCAACATAATATAAAATGCTATTACATTATTAAAACTTAAACGATATGAGGTTAAACATTTAACGTTTTTGCTTAAAACAAATTAATAAGTAGAAAATAGTTGCGTGCATTATTATAAATAAAGGACTGTTATTATGTAATATCCATTCTCTGTGTCCTTTATCCGGGAATTGTATATTTTATTGTCTCAATTCATAGCCATCTTTTATATCGCACATATTCGCAACACACTACCCTCTGTCTCGATGGCTTCTTAATTGGATGTAAATTACTCTGTGTGTTTGCATGAATGAGGTTTGGAGGGGACCGAGCTTCCCTCCTGTATGCGATGAAATAAAATTTAATAACGAAATAAAAATGTAAATAACAATTTGCTTAAAATGACTCTCCCATGAAATGCTTCCTCCCCCTTGAGATAATACTGGGAGAGGGTGCATCCTGTGTGCGACTGATGCCGCGTGTGACCTTTCCAAGCGCTTCTTTCTTGATTAAAGGCGTATTAAATTTGTTTAAATAAAGCTCGTTGTAATGGCACATCATTTGTAAGAAGCTATTAGGCAAATGGAAATTGTGTCAGTGGATTTGCATGAAAATGTGTGAAGATTGTTTCAGGAAAGAGTGCAAAGCTCACCTCCATCACTTCTCCTGACAATGAGCAGATCAAACTTTGTGTTGCCTTCTAAACCCTTAAAAATAAGATGGGATAGCATCACATATATCCATTGTTTGGCTCCAGATTACTTTGTGGAACTTTACTTTTACCAGATTACTTAATCCTGTAATCGCTCTTTAAGAGATGAGCCCGAGCTCAAATTTTAGAATATATTCGCGGGTACCAGCAAAAAGCTGGTAAATAGGGTTATGGGCAATGCTTTAAGGCCACAATGTATACTTTCTTGCCATCACAGAAGTGTAAATTATCTTTGCCAACGGCACTGACACAGCCTTATACCATGATTGACCGTAACTATTGAACATGTTTCTGTAAAGCACACAGCACCACCCTTAAAAAAGCAAAACTCTGATTTATCAGACGACAATACACATTTTCACTATGTAATGGTCCATCCTAGATGCCTCCTTGGCCGGAGAAGTGGACATCACTTCTAAAAATGCTAAACATGAAGCATTTTTTGCAATAAAACGATTCATTAATGAAGCTAAGCATCCCAGATATGACTTTTACAAGGAAACATTGTGTCCTTCATTCACATGGATGGTACTTTTATTAATTTCCCCTACTGTAAACACTTTTAAGATCAGGTATACTCCTTTATGAAAACCTTTACCCTAACCCCCTATTGTCCTATTAGTGCTGCATACAAGGACTACTCAAGAAGGATGGGCCCTGCTGAGTCTGGTTCCTGGGCCCTGCTGAGTTTTTCCTTGCCACAGTCGCCCTCGGCTTGCTCAACAGGGGTTTCTGTATCTGTTCATCCTGCATTTTGTAAAGCTGCTTTGAGACAATGTCTATTGGAAAAGGCGCTATATAAATAAAGTTTACTTGACTTGACTGACTATTGGAAGTGTTCACATTTAATTCATTCTCTTCACATGCCCTGATGAAGAGATAATCAGGGTTTTTCACTTTACATGACAATAACAGCCCGAAAACGGGAAAGAGAAGCAGGAAATTACTTAGGATCAGTTTGAGGTCTTGTGTACAGTTTGGGGTATTTAGTGGGCTGTGGTGTGATCAGTGAAGCATGCCAAAGCTGTGTTTCTGACAGTAGTGCAAGACAGTTTAAAGCCTGACTCACACACACAAAACACACTCCCAGAAATATACACACATGGTTAAACTGGGCTGCATATAGGAATCTGTCTGGCGGTCACATCAAATAAATAACAACAGCACAGGCCTCAGAGCTCAGGCAATGGAATTCCATTTCTTTTGACCATAGAACAAGTAACAAATCTGAATTATGCACTGGAATGAAGGACTGTAAGAAAGACGAATAAAAATTTTTTTGATCATTGTGTCATGGAGACACGGTGGGTCTGGCAACCACCAGACATACACCACACACAACAAATAATTCCATCAAAGTTATCAGACACAAAATCACTTATTCTGTTCACTTATTTGAAATGTGATAGGGGAAAAGAAGGCTTTAAGGCCTATAAGAAATGGACATGGAAAAACATTCGAATCGTCTTTATGTAGTGATTTTAATTGACCCTCTCATTAACATCCTATGCTAGTCAAGTCAAGTTCAGGATGTGGAGAAAGTCTTGCTTTCCTGCCTACCCAATATTATTTAATAATAAAATAAAATATATCATTTTAAAACTAAGCCTTTCTACCACTCGTGTGTTTGTGTAATGGGTAAGAGAACCACCAGGTTAAGGCATGATTACCTATGTGGTTCCTGTGGTTTTGGGCACTACGTGATGTACAACACCTGACTCGTTAACCCGGGCGTGAATTGCAATAGCCGTTGGTATTATGCAGTTTGCTACAGGAAAACCTGATACCAGCTCGGAGCGCTCAGACCTATAAAACAGGAAACACCTTTACACAGAGAGTCATTTTAGATGAGGTTTTAAATTTGGACTCTGATTGTTATGGGTATGTCTTTATATGGTTGTACGGTTAAGGTTAAAAGTTTACACACTGGTCGGAAACATGCACACCCGTCATGCATAACTTTATGACCATCTTCGAAATATTGTGTTTGTCCATATTCAGCTAACTCAAACTGTATTCTCTATCAGAACTTGCTCTATCTATCTATCTATCTATCTATCGCAATTACAACATCATCTTTTAGATCAGACCACCTCAACTCTTTGAGTTGCCTCTGTTCCCTCCGTGGACCACTTTTAATAGAAATGAATACACATATGACTTAGTTACTTATACTACTACCACCTTCTTTAACTTTCTTAGTAAGATACAAAGTGTTTAACTAAAGTAGGTAGAGGTGTGGCCTGAATAAAGAAAAGTAAAATATATAAATAGAAAATGTACTAAATACATCTACAGCCCACAGTACAGGTAATATAAAGAAGATGCAATATACAGAAATCATTGCATTAAGTGGTTGTCACATTCAGGACAGTCACTTTGGTCAATTAATATAGAAATAGAAAAGTAACAAAGTAGTTGGCAGCCCAGAGGATTCATGAAAGGACTGGCCCATAAAAGTATATTTGTATTGTCCTCATATGCAGCTCATCTATTCAAACTTGACAGTCTGTGCAATAGCTTTGAGTTCCATAGAAAAAAGAATAAACATGCAAAAGCTAATGCTATTACAATAGCCAGAATACAAAAAAGGCTGGTTTGTACAGAAGAAATAGTTTTGGCAACAAAGAAGCTAGTAACTGTTTGATGGGACCCATCACTAAGTAAGCCTTACCTTACCATTACTCAATAAATCCCAGAGACCATCGGTCCAAGAATACACCACTGTACTGACCACTGCAAGCCATCAATAATATAGCAAAGGGGCATAATGCTGTACTTCATGCCACCAGCTTAGATGTTTGGCAGTTATGAGTTTACTAAAAGAAATTGCCTTGATGATTCCTAGGTGACGACTAAGAAAAATAAATTAGCAAACATTAAAAAATAGTACATAAAAGATTTTGTGTATTTTTGTGTCTGTAACAGACAAAAAGTCCTGTTCCGTCAACTTTGCTGTTGTAAGCATTTCTGTATTTGTGCTATAATAGCTCATCTCTCCAAGGTCTTGCTGGGCTTGTTGCTGTACTTCCCGAATCAGCTATTATTCCTGTTGTCCCAAATCATCATGTCCTCCGCACTACCTATACTATGCCTCGCTCGCCCTCTCTCTCTCACTCTTTCAGGTCAGCTCTTGCTGCATCAAAGTCTCTGTCAAGGCCTTTAACACAATGTACAGGAAAACATCAACGTGCTGCTGCCGCCACTTCCTCTGCCTCAAAGGGACACAGGGCAGTGGAGCTCAACAAATATGTTACACTGAAAAAACGATAAACAGCTTTAAAAATGTCAAAATAGTGGGCAAGGGTCAAACAACAGAAACAGAGTTAACTGTATACACACACACACACATTATAT
>JAOUQU010000010.1:1323098-1336691 GCA_028566735.1 Ammoglanis amapaensis
CCCCGATACGTCTTAATATCGGGGGTGTCTTATTATCGGGGAAACACGGTATATATATATATATATATATATATATATATATAACTTTATTGTGATAAATGATTCCCAAACACTGAACTTTTTAGAATATTTGGCTACTGACCCCAATAAAAAAATGCAAATAGGAGACATGGTGTTATAATTGTGCATATGATCTATTTATATTAGAGAATTTTGTCAATTATTTCTTTATTTCTAACCACTCAACTGGTTTTTATTTTATCACCATTGAAAACAATGCTATATCGTATAAGTTATATAATATTGCACTTTGCATATGACGATGCTTCATAGCAACCTAAGGTGAGAAGTTATGACCACAGAGAGTATTCACACTGCTGACCCCTAAAACTTTTTATTTTATGCTTGCCATGTAAGACAGACCTCACTCACTTACTTTTCATTTACTTGTTTATTTCTGCTTATTAGTTTTTTCTCACATATACACCTCTCAAATCAGCACTACAGTTAATATGATGCATGTTTTTGTACTGTGGGGGGAACACACTTGGGTATTGGAAGAACATGCAGTTCTTACCCAGACAGAAACCTGGACAGCTCTAGCTGGGAATTAAACCCAGGAGCAAATGCCGTTGTAAATTGTGACCTACAAATGCCATTGTAGGTTGAAGGGCCTGCTCAGGGCCCAACAGTGTTTTATTGGCAATGGACTAATAATCCATGGATCCTTGGATTAGGGATTGTTGTACATATGAATTGGTCTCATCGTACCATTTACGAGGATAAAACAGTGGGAAATAAAATGTAAAAAATGGGCGTATATATTCCAGATGTCTAAATGTAACCTATGATTGGTGTTCATTCAGCCCCACCGACATTACAGTTTGTACCAATTGAAAAAAGGTATAAAAAGAAAAACCTCTGGAACTGATTGAGTGGATGGACGAGTGCATCCTACCATAGATTTACAGTTCAGTGTGGTTCTAACGAGAAATTCATATACACTGATGTGGTAAAAGCATAGCTGAATTGCTAAAGTCTGTTGGAATCTTTTGTTTGAAGTGCAGTAATGGAATCACATTTATCTTTCCACAATGGGTTGGGCTCGTTTGAATGGCATGAGATTTGACAGATCATGCCCTGACCTGAGGTGAGTTCGTTTGAACTCACGATAAACAACAGCGTCATAATGAACTCCACATGTACGACTTGTGTGAGTGTGTGCACGTGGACGTGCGTACACGCGCGTGTGGTATCGGTGTGTATAGGAACATGTCAGCCTGATCAAACCGCTCATCTCCATCAGGCCGCTAGTGTATGAAAGTGATACCCTGTCAGATTTACTGTAGAATAAATATTTGAATCAGCGCTGGGCCGCCATTATAATCACAGAGACTTCCATCTGAACGCTTTCTTCCGTGCTTCCTGTAAATGAAGCATTTATTTATCAGAGTTCAGCCCACCTGCAGATGAGAAACCGGTGAAACGGCGCTAAAAAGCCAGACTTTACCGTGTCACTACCTGATTTGGCTCATTAGTTAATCATCAAGACGATTTACGAGTGGAATCAGGTGTGCAAATGATGCAGGCTCATGATTGCACATTTGTAGTCATCTGCACCACCAAACGTATGTAAAAAGTTCAGTTGTGGTTAGTCCTCAAACCCTTTGACCGTTTGCAACTCAACAAAACAATTCTGTCCTTGTTTGCAACGCAGATCTGTAAATGGGGGTTGAGGAAAAAAGTCTGTATATGTATTATATATTTTATTATATACATTATAATATCTATATTGGGTCAAATTACAGATTGCATGATTTATATTAAGTGCCGCATTTCATGCCAGCCATTAAATATTGCTCAAAAACTTCAATTCACAGCACTACCGATCAAGATGGTTAAATGCTTAAAAACGTCAACATATCACGACTGCTTCCACAGAATTGGATGGGAGTTGTCTTGAGGTTACTTGATATTTTTTGCAGCTTTTGACTTTTGACTAACTGTATGCCATCTAAATTGCTGAATGACAACCCGATCATGCAAACTAACCATTAAATGGGAGTGGTAAAATACTATGTTAAGTAATCATTACTTATTTAAAGTTCATTGCTTAATATTGGGGATCTTTCAGCAAGACAATGTGACATCTTACACAGCTAGAAATATCTGACATGACCAAGAACTAACCTGACCCCCAGACTTCAACTCATCTCAGCATCTGTAGGATCCCCATCGATGATCGTGTTCACACTATGGATCCTCCCTCACACATCTTGCAATCTGTGTCTGTACCAGCCCGTCAAACTGCTTGTCATGGTCAGCAAGCTTGGCTAGAAATCCATGTTCTATTTCTCCTGTTGACATTTAATGCGGTTGGAGGGAAAAGAATTAAATTTGTTGGCAAATTAAAATGTCCTTTTTTGAAATGCTGTCATAAAGAAAATGTTGAAATATTATTTAATTTCTCAAATTTAGAAATGACATAGGTTGTGACCAAAACTTACCAGTCCATACACACGGAGTGTACAACATACAATCGACTCAATGAATCATTGAAGCAATATGTTATATTTTGTCAAAATTTACAAGTATTAACAATATAGACAAAGAAGCACTATAGATATACAGAGACAGGGTAGAATAGCATTGAAGTGTAATACTCGTGTAATCAGTACTCAATAATGGAGTGGGTGACAGGTTGGAAGTGAGAGTAATGATGTCAGGTTAGCAAGCATGATTTATATCCTTCACAACCAATTGTAACATCATCATACCACATGAATGATGGTGCAGTTGGTGTGATGCCTTATTGTCATTACTCATGACATACTTCACATGATACTTCACGTGATCAAGTTTGGTTGAAAACAAATTTGTTAGGCCAAAACACAATGACTGGATTTTGTGTTTGCACACAAGCACCAAGTGATAAAGTGATTCCCGGTTGGGGACTAGGATGTACAAACCAGTGCATTGTAGTGCTGGTCCCAAGCCTCGATAAATATAAGAGATTTGTCAGCAAAGACCTCCTCTTTTGGTGGCTGGAGTCAGAATACAGGGTCAGACATTATACAACAATCCAGGAGAGAAGGTTAAGGACCTTGCTCAAAGGCCCAACAGTGGCATGAATACAATGGTGCATGACATTGTTACTAGGATGCACACACCAGTCCATTCTGATATTGGTCCCAAGCCTAGATAAAAAGGATGTTCTCTCATTTCAAATTTGAGTGAACATATATGTTGAATCTTTCCTAGAACATAGAGACAGAGATATGAAGGAACCATCACAATCCCAGGCAAGGCAAGACCAAGAATTTAGATTTATATATTTTACAACTGTTAAAGATGCATTTCTTTTAAATCATGACTGGTTTTATTTATTAATGACATTTAACACTTTTTTCTCTGTTTTTTACTTCTTGAATACTTTTTCATTTCTTTTCTCTTTTTATGTGCTTTTTTACCTAAGCTGCCAGTGGCATGTGCTCAATCATACATGCTCTGGTTGTTCACTTAAGAAGTGTAACCACAACAGATTTATTTAACATTAGCGTACAGGCACGACTGGGAACTTTAATGTGTTTTTGATGCATCTTCAATGCATCTTTAATATTTAATAATGAAGAAGGTAACACTGTGCACACTCAGCATGAATTTATGGCCACAGGTTTAAACATTTGTGACTGAATGTGCTGATGCATTAATGATCGCTGGTAGTGAGACAGTTTACATACAGTGCAGAATTATTGTGTTGTTGTAAAGACCAGATCCATCCTAAGACTGAGTTTAGAACATTATCAGTGACCAAATCTGATTTGTCTTTTCATTTTTGTCGTCACATTACCTCCTGTAGCCAGATTTACTTTTACTTAGGTTGCCTATGTTGAGTAGTCTACTTTTCTGGTCAACATAATGAAACAATGTTAATTGGTCTTAATTTTTTTGACACTAGACTGCAGTGTTTTACTTACACGTTACTTTACGTTTTAATTACAGGCCGTTTGCTACTGTAACAACGATACTTTAATTCACTGTATTGTTTTAATAGTATTATAATCGTGATAATCGCAAGGCTTGTTGTTACTGAACAATAGCGACAAGCTCTGCAAGATTAAAATCTAGACTAGAGCTTCCCATTTGGATTTTAATACTAGTAACTCTGATAGTCAAAGAGAGTAGTCTAATCATATGGTCTTATAGTAAATGGTTTTGCACAAATGTGGTTCTCACACTTTCTTGCTTGTTTTCCCTCTGCTCAACGAAGTCAACACACTTAAAAACTGAAAGTGTTTAACAGCTTATAAACTTCATCAGGCTACTTTAAATATACAGTCTATTACCGAAGCATTGACGAACCGAAACACAGTAAATTCATTCACTACTATTGCCACTAAATGCTCTTGGATCCCCAAGATTATCGGTTTAAGACTTTTCTTTGTGAAATGTGCATGTTCTTTCTGTATATGTGGGTTTACTCCCAATGCTCCAGTCCAATACATTCACCCAGGTTAATTAGAGACACTGAAATTCCATATAAGTACCTAGAATAAACCAGTGCATGTTAGTACTGGTCCCAAGTCCAGATGAACAAGAAGGGCCACAACACCCATGGAGAGTTAGGTGTTCGGTGCCTTGCTTTTGGGCACTTCAGTTGTCAATGCAAATACACTAAATTCATGAACAGGTTGACTCACAGAGGACAATTACATGTCTCAAATTAACATAACTACATGTGTTTGGAAGCTCCTATGAGAAGTCCACACAAACTCAAGAAGTACACAGACCTTACCACACCCTAACAATTACATTTTCTCTCACAATGAGTGAATACAAAAACTAATGTGTACATTCAATCATTTTCAAAACTTATGTAGCCATTACTGGTGTTTTATATACTTTCTATAAAAAGTCTTCATTTGCTTGCCTGTTCTTTGGGTGCCTTATGTCAGCATGTTGATGTCTTAGAATCACTAGGGGATCTCCGTCCCCATTTTGTCTTTTTTTTCTAATGGACGATCTGCTGCCTACCTGCCATGCACGTTAAACTTTAATCCAGCTACATTTAGCCCATCATAAATAGCAGATTAGGCAGAAATGCATGCTTTAGACGTTCCCTAAGGCCACGCTTCTGCTTTAATGAAGCCATTTCTAGCTTGTGCAAAGACAGGAACAGGGACAAAGAGACAGAGGGGTACACTGATGGGAGGTATCTGTCATTCTTATTCCCAGTGTGTGTTTAATGCATGGAACAGAATGCAATGAACAGACCTGGACCTGTCAGCACCGACTGATACACAGGACAAGCGTTTTTCCTTTTCTTGCTTTAACCTCATCTCGTCTAACGTTTCTTGTTCCTTGTTCATGACAGCATTCATCAGAGGATGGGCAGATAACAACATGCAAAGCAAAACACATCTTACACACATATGCAGAAGCTTAGGTTTAAAGCATGCAATAAACAGGGCTTCATATCAGCCAAACTACAGAGACTATAAGCTCTCCCAGACACGGCCAGTTATTACTCTACTTAACCTCATATGAACACATTTAGAACATTCTTCAAATATTTTAAAAAATATAAAGCACCATGCTCCATCTCTTTTTTTATTAATTAGACTTTTTAACACAATACGAATTGAGTTATAGTTGATGCAAGCGGTGCAAGTGGAGTTTGTTTTAGTGGCTATATGAGATATAAGCTGCTCAACAATCTTTTTGTCTACATACAGTCTTTTTCAGTAGGATTGGAGACAGGCCAGTCAAGCACATACACTTTGTGTTTCAGAAGCCACTCTGTTCCACTATCATTCTGGTTATTTTTCAAGAGCACCTGCAAGCTATGAAAATCATAAATGACTATAGTTCCAACCTCAAATATGCCTCACTATCACTGTCCGAGAATCACAGACAGCAGCCAATCAGCAGTACATAGAAATAAATAATGGTCTCTGATTGGCTGATAACAAGTCTGAAATAGATTAAAAGAGAATAAACAGAAAAACAGAGCATTATGACCATCTTTCACGAACTACGGTTTTCAATATGCTTTGGCTCATCTAGCTTTTACAATTCTTTCCCTTGCATCTAAAGCATCACATTTAATGCTTAAATGTTTAAAATGTCTGGCACCTGTTTACACTTCTACAAATCTCAGTATTTTTGTACATTTATAGTGTTAACACCAGTCCTAAAATCAAATAACATTACATTATTCATCTCCAGCATCCAAAAATGTTCTCAAAATTTCTTTTTACAAAAACTATTTTACCCAAATATTCCCAAATATTTGGAAAACAGATTTTTTTTTGTGTGTGAATAGTATTTTATTCATGGCTATACATTGAGAAACAGCTTTTTCTTCTTATATCTACACTTTTTTATCCAAAGTGACTTACAGTATACAGTAATAAAAGGTTAAAGGCTTTGATCAAGGGTCCTAGATGAGCAACCTGGTAATGCTGGGTCTTGAACCACCCTCCTATTTATTTGTCCAGTGCCTTAATCACTAAGGAATATTCATAGAAATAACTGTAGAATAATAATTATATTATATTAAGTAAAGATCGTCAAGTCTTTTTTCCCATTATTATGTCCAGCCAAATTGTTTCGTTCCTTTAGTGGACCTTTAAACTAAGCTTCAGGATGAGTATAGTGCCAAAAATGTTTCTCAGTCCATACTGAACACACAAGATGTCAGATCCGCTTCTATAATTTAATTTTCTTCGGTAGTGTCGTCCTTGGCTGAGCGATTTCCTCATAAGAGCACATGACATGTGGTGTCAGTACAGTAAGACGACACTATCAAGACTGTACGATGGAAGTATCCATCACTCTATTACTGCTCACCTTTTATACCGACATGTTTCTCTTTTACTACCTCGTGTTTAATAAATGTTTATGAACACGGCTGATACATTATCGCAGTTTTTGCTTTAATAAAACATTGCTAGAGAAAGCTCCTGAACAACTGTCACCTTCAGCTCATGTCCCTGTCATTTGTTCAGCAGCACCAGGTCATTAAATTCGCATTAGGCCAGTGTGGCACTCCCGAGACCCTCACACACCTACGAGCATGGAAATCACACTTGGCTGGCTGAAGATGGCACGAGGACGGTTGCTATCGTAGCTTACGATCATTAAGGTCTCTGATGGATTTCAGTGTGTGAGGGCAGGGGCAGGTCTGTGTCCATTTTCACCTCCCAGGAGAGAAAACGGTAGCAGAGAGAAGTTTAAGAGGTAGGCATAAGTGGCATTACCTTCCTCTGGTGTTTGAATCATTTATTAAAAACCTGCGACGGCCGATCTGTCTGTCACATCCTGTTAAGGCCTCATGCTGATGATCATGGATGGAGAAGCAACACACATGCATACACTCGCACAGCTAATATTGTGTTCCGTTTCTCTACGGTAAAGTTGTCAGGAGAGAGAGATGATTATCGCATTGGCTAGGAAAGCTGGTGACCTTCGTTATTTGAGCTAGTGGATTTGTATGTGTACACACACCCATCATCGCTCTCCATTTGTCTGGAAATTGTTGTTTATGAGAATAGTGTGTTTTTATTGGTCAATTCCAATGGACAGATGCTACGGTTGGCTGTCTCCCAGCGCTGACCGCCGTCCGCAGTACCTGAGGGCAAACATTCAAATGAGCAGCTCACCAAAACACATTTAGATTAAAATTTGGACACCTGACAAGTCAATTCACTTAATATTAAATGTGTGTGTGTGTGTGTGTGTGTGTTATTGAGTCCGATTCAGCATAATGGGCATGATACTGCATAAGCATGACCTGAATTCATATCTCATAAGCATGTTATCTCGTTGACAAAGAACAGCCACGGTCAAAAACTAAAGATATGAAAATGCATGATGCTTTTGTATAAACATTTAAAAACTTTCAGGAATGAGCTATAGCTGAATTGTCAGGTATGGCACAAAACATACTTTTTTAGTCATGATAAAATGTCTATACATCCTTTAAAACTTTAAGAACCAGACCAGTTGTTAATAAATAAACAATGACTTCATTTTAAAGAACATCACATGAGCATTTGATCAAACTGTCCCCAAAATCGATTTCTATACCAACAAAACGACATTTTCCATGAAACGCATGTGTTGACCATTTTGTGTTCACATTTTGAAACTCTTGAAAGAACCAAATGTGTGCGTTTGGTTTGTAGGATGATGTAAATAGATTTATTTACGGCAAGGTGTCCAGATAAACCTAATATATACAAAACTATAAGATCTGGGAAAGATCCATCAGCAACAAACTGGCAGTAATGAAGCTTGAACCAGAGATTACTTTATTTTTGATTACTATTACACTACCTTAACCAATACATTTAAACAAAAGTGCTGACAGAGGAATGCATCCAGTGCTAGTCTGGAGTCACACACCACCATCTGTGAATCTGCCATGCAGGTATATCAATCAGTCAGACCACCAATAATGTAGCAATATGGACCACAACGACATACTTTTCCCAAATCAACTGTGGCAATACTTGGCTGGTCAGTAGCACAGCTGAGATTTAAACTTAAAAGCTTGAGATTTAAGGGTGATGGGATAAAGTGATGCCCTATTTGATCAACTACTCAGCTCCTAGTTTTAAACCCCTACTACTAGCTTGTTTGGTAATGGAACAAAAATGTTTCCAAAAGGAAAAAACAAAATGCATTTAACTTACTTGGAGAATATGAAAATTATACAAATAAAGACCAAACACTTCTGAGAATCAAAGCATGGACCTTTTTGCTTTGAAGCCACCGTGCTACCCAATTTTCAGAAAGATCTTGAAAAAGGTAAACTTTTTGGATAACATCTGTGAAACTGGTAGCTACAAAAGACAAATAAGTGTTTATCTACAGCGGCATATTGCAAGACCGATAGCAAGGAGCTCAGCTAATGTTCTACCTTTAAAATGTTTCATTATCTAGTTTGATAGTGGAGCAGCAAGATCTCACCAAAGTTGTTTATTCTGTTCTTAAATAAGGAACAACAACAAGCTGATTTTTATGCTTTTTTATAATAAAATACTTTCCGTGATTTACAGAAAACAGGTGGATTATGTGTCTGTAGTCGAAATAGAAAAAAAACATGCAAAAATTGAGAATTGCACATAATCTGTCCCATTTTTAAAATCATGTGTAGATGGAGCAGACAATATAGACACTGAAAAAGAAAGATCTAGCATTAGTATTGAAACACTTTTTTAAAGAACAACAGCTATGATACATAACTGCTTCTAGAACCAGACCACAAACATATATTTATGTCCCAAGACGCCGGCTTTCATACCGATAGAGGAAACATCACCATGCTGTAATGCTTTCTTCTTCAGCTTTAAATGAATGGTTAACTAAATTAGGATTTAGCCATTAGGGAACATTAGCAGGGTAAAAGAGGAATGGTGTAGTGGCTGAATGCTCTCTCAGAGATGTCAGACATGTCCTGGTCCTGATTTACACACTCTAAACTCCACGATCGGTCTTAGATCAGTCCACTCAGGCTGCTCTAGTAAACATCACAATGCAGGATCATAATTGAGATGCTCGAGCACTTACTGCCAGGGCCTTGATGTTTCCTTTTCATTGTAAATACATTCTGGGATTCATAATTACTCACTAATTCATTTATCAATGATAGAATAAACGAAATGAGTTCATCATTGCATGCAGTAAATTTACGTGTAGAATGTATAATTGACTGAAGGCAATTAGGCACTTAGTAATAAGGCCTATCTAGAATTATTGCTCCTTTTGGAACAATATATATACGTTAGTTGTGGCTTTTGAACAGAACAACACCCTGCATGCATCGCGTAATGCATATGAATTGTACATATCAATCTCCTTTCCAGCATATGATTAAAAGAGAACATGTATTGTGGCATGTTTGTAATATTTAATTTGATAGTACACTTGTTCAATTATTCACTTTCACTAAACATATTACTGGATGTATAAATCATTGTGAATGTTGGTCAGCTTTTACATTTTATCATTGTTGGACAACACAAGAAGAACATTTCTTCTTGATCTTATTTAAAATATTGATTATCAACAATGAACCAAACACAAAATGTTCTTATAACATTGAGGACAGAACTGGACTTAAGGTCTGCTTAAAGGTAATAAACTACATTTAAAAACTGTCATAGCGGATGATTGTGAAACAGGTAGCCACAAACAGCAAGCATAGTTCAAAGTAAACAAAGCTTAGACCTATAGATCGTCGCATCATGTTTCTAGGGAAACCGGTTGGTTGGCTTTTAAAATTCTATAAAAGTTGGACACAACAATGAGGACATTTAACTTATTTTTGGGTTAGAGCTGATCAGCATTTGCCAAAGTAATGGGCAGAGGTACAGATGTTCTTTTTCACATCATGAAAAACTAAAAGACTCATCCCTTACCATATCCTAAACACTAGCACCAACCCTAAACACAGCTCAAACCTCAAACCCTTAACCTAGCACTACTTAAAAATTCGAACCCAAAAGTGTCAAACCCATCCTAAGAAGGTCAGTGTGGCTGCTGGATTTTATTCCAACCAGATCAGAACATACCTGATTTCACTAGTTTTGTCAGTTGGTCCCGGCTAACCAGCTGATCATGTGACCTCCTGGGTTGGTTGAAATAAAACGCAGAAGCCACACCGTCCCAAACCCTAGCTCAAGCCCTAACCTTATCTTTACCTTTAGCTTAAACCCTAGAGCTAAAAAGCTTCTAGCTTTCATTCTGTTCTTTTTGTGTTATTATTAGCAGTGTTAATTTATTTACATTTGGTCTAGCATTCATACGAGTTTTCTGATTAGTTTAGAGATGTATACTTAAAATGTGTTTTGGTATTTGCACTGTTGTAAAATAACTAAATACACAGAATAGTGTAACCTCTAGCTAAATAGTGACCCTTGTGTTTAACACCATAAACAATTTGTCAATCACAGCTGCTTAGGGCAGCATTTAGTGACCGATGGCTATCAGACACATGGCACACACTCAGAGGAGCAGTGTAGTCATCAAGCCTTCCTCTGGTCGACTTCATCGTTCAGCCATTGCAGTGCCCTCCGAATGCCCTCCGGATGAACACCTGCCTGGATGTGCCACCCTTCCCCTCCTCTCTGCAGCCTGTCTAATGCTGATGAGCTCTCAGCAGTACAGCAGGAGAGGCCATTTCACCCTTCTCATGCCATTAACAGTGCACTAATGCCCCTTCCTACTGCTCCAGCCAGCAAGGGCCTGCATACACTGATGGATATGCTAGTATGCATACAGAGGAAAATTATGGATGCTACTTAAGGTGGAGATGTCAAGCTGTGAGTTCCAGAGGCTAGGTAGGCTGTAATAGTGGGGTAGACATAATTTTAACCCAATCTTTGTTTCATGAATATTTTTTCATTAGAATCATGATACATGCATAATGGTATGCAAGGTTTGATCGATTGTTTTATGAATAGAATAATACAAAAGGCATAGACATGGATAAACATGGACAACTTGTGTTGGTTTTATTTGTTACTTTTTTAATTTTGTATTTAATTATTAGTAATTACTATGATTGATTCAGACTGGGGGCTTTCACACACAGTCCAAAAACATCAGGTTAATTGTTACATTCTATTATATCCATAATGTACTTAAATCTATAGAAATACTGATTAACAAACACTGTACAACCCTGTCTTACTCTTTGTATCACTATACAAGCCTATACTACCTTAAGTATCATTACACAACACTGTATGACCTAGTAAGTCACTACATAACTCTGTATTACTTTGAGTATCACTACACAACCCTGTATGCTGTAACCCTGTGAGCTAAGTTGATTTAATGTTCTATGAATATTTTAGGTTAATTGGTCGGCATTAATTAGTACTAATTAATTACAAAATAAGTAATAATTTCTTGGCACATGTAAATAACCACTATCAATTATGCTTTGTAATTATCAGCCCATATTGTTGCTGTGTACTGTAAAATAGAAAAACATTAATATTAAAAGGAGTGATTAGTAGAATCAATGATCAGTGCATTACATAGAATACTATTAAAAGTAATCACTGATTGTGTGTTTAACCTTTAAGTCAGTAAAGAATAATAAACACTGAATATTTAGTCATAGAGAAATGTGAGCATTCGTGCTGTCACTAATTCATTGTCATTAACCTTGTCAAAGAGCTGCCGAGGAGAAGAGAAACAAAATGGGTTTCTCATGCACGATTCACAAAGGAGAAACATGTAAAGCTGCCAACATTCTTTTTTTTTTCAAGGGCAAACTGGAAATTGCTGCCGGTGTCCTCTGGAGTTTCAACAGACAAGGTACGATGTTCATATGGTGGTCATTAATGGTAGACAGAAAGCAGAACTCCTCTCCAGAACTGCTAAATGATAAATGTTCTTACTTATGGGGTGTCCGGATGAAATATGAGAGCAGCTAATAATCAACGTTTAGTTCTGCCTTATGCTTGTGGACGTCCTGCCAACCACTGAGGTACAAGGACTCGGATATGGAAGCGTAATTCAAAATGATGAGTGAAAAAGTATAGCAACTCACTCAGAGACAATTGTCTTTCAAAAAGTAACTTCCACCCCTAAAACTCCTGAAACATGACCTTCTCTGAATTGTTGACCCCCACATCTAAAAGAAATAAAATAATCTAAACCATTCACCTAAATTATCCTTTACCTTTTATAAAATACTGTGTAATGTTTAAAATACATTCCAATTAATCCACATTTTTGGGGTTGACTGATTTATTATTATTGATACCATTTCTATACAAACAGTGAATATTCCAACCAGAATACAGATACAGACGAATGGACAAACAAATAAATACAGGATATATCCACAAACGGATACGGACAAAAGACAGGTTACATTTTTAAATAGATGACTAAAACAAACCAATAATACAATACTATTAAATATACTTATCTATGTTGGCAGACTGTATACTATTGATGCACTTTGAGAATGTAAAACATGAATCTGTAAAACATTCAGTGCCCTCATTTGTTCTGTATTAATACAGCCTGTTCTGAAGCCATCCCCGAAGCAGCATGGAAGTCAATCCTCAAGCAGCAGCAGCAGCATTAAGAGATTGGTTTTGTGAGGTGTCTAACAAAATGCCTCATGGACTTTTGTTCAAGAGGTAAACAAAACTGATGGGAGCCATGCCAGTTTATCTGGCCCACAAGGTGTCTCTATCAGAACAGTGCCAGAAAGAGTATGAGAGATATACACAAAGTCTGGAGACAGTCTGAAAGCTTTGTGTTGCTTTGTGGGTCTTTGTATTAAGGTGGTTGATTAATTATTCATTCTCAAGAGCAGCTTAGTGGTTAGCACAATTGCATCATAGCAAGAAGTTTTAGATTCAATTCTCAGGAAAGGCAATTCGGGGCATTTGAGTTTTCTCATGTCTGCATAGGTTTCATCTGTGCATTTCAGTTTCCTCCCACAGTCAAAAAAATGCAGGTTAATTAGCGATACTGAAACTGTGATTGTGTGTGTGTGTGTGTGTGTGTGTGTGTGTGTGTGTGTGTGTGTGTGTGTGTGTGTGTGTGTGTGTGTGT
>JAOUQU010000010.1:1419993-1433885 GCA_028566735.1 Ammoglanis amapaensis
GTGTGTGTGTGTGTGTGTGTGTGTGTGTGTGTGTGTGTGTGTGTGTGTGTGTGTGTGTGTGTGTGTGTGTTAAACATTAGCAAGAAATGTATAACAAAATTTTAGTAGTCTTGTTCTTTTATGTAATTGTTATTTCATGAGGTGTTTTTTTTCTGATTATTGTTATTATACTTGCTGCAATTATTTTAATAAAATACTTTCTGCTGCACAATCTGTAGCATTATTCTCTAGCACAAATGCACAATTTCATGTGTGAGGTAGTGAAAGGATTACAAAATGTGTATCTGGCCGGATTGGGGTCAGTCATACTTCTGCAGGTTTTTGTTATTCTTTTAATCACCTCAGTGTTGAACATTCGGCACTTGGTGTGATCTTTGCATAACACCTACAGAGCGAGTAAAACTCCCAGATACAGCTTTTCTTTCACCCAAGGTGCCAAGTTCTCGGTGGAATCGACACCAAAATTCAACACAGACTCGCATGCGTTCGTGTAGACTAAAACCGACGGAGTCGACTCCCAATTGAATCGACTCCCAATTGAGTCGACTCTCTGCCATATAGATAGCAGCTTAGCAAAAAGGCAGTTGATGGGGAAGCTTTTTATTTTTATTTTTAAAGGGACCGAACCCATTTGCGGTGAACCAAACGCGGACTTTTCGTTCACTGCGAACCTACCGGGAACTTAAAACGGACCCGGACGTACGTGTGGAGCTGCTGTTAAAGGATAAAACGATATTTGTGGGAGAGGAATGTGAAATCCTGTCTTCTCCTCCAGCTTACTTCTCCCCCTCAGCTGCACTAGCATTAGCGCACTGTGCTAGCGTTAGTGTTAGCATTAGCGCTAACCCCTTTTTCCTCTGGTTTGAGACATTTCTGTGGTTCCTAGTTTGAAATCAAGCAACAGAGACTGGAAACTTGCTTATTTCATCCGGGTGTGATAGACATTATGGAGGAATTAATAAAAAAAGGTATGTATGGGATCGAATCTCACTTGTTTTTGATGAGTTTAATATTCGTGTTTTTTTTTTCTCTTACAGGTCAGGCCACCCAGAGCTAGCTGTTAGCATAATGAATGTTAGCCAGCGGGGCTAAGCAGCAGTTTTTTTTTTGCTTATTTGTTGTAGCTACTGTCGGTGTCGGCTTCATTTTCTAGCCATGTCCAGTCTGTGTCTTGTCAGATTCTGCAAATTACAACGTTTTATTTTGTCTGATAAAAAATTAGGCGTAACCTAGTCGTCAATCAAATCTTGATGTACTTTAAAAAAAAATAATGTTTGTTTTGAATATTATTAGATATAACGTTCTAATTTAAGGTTGGGGGACTGAGCTAGCTTGGAAGGTTTAGCTTCTCGGCCACAGCAAGAAGCTCACTGTCACATCACATCTACATTTATCTAATTTATTTGATAGTATTGCCTACATCTGATTTCCATATTCGTGTTTGTGGTGTTGTCAAGTACATGATGATACACTTTTTTTCTATTTGGTGCACGGTTGCCGTTTTAATCAAGGCAGGTCATAGTTCTATTCGTTTAGCGTCAGTTCATGACAGTACAAAATCTGATGTTGTTTACACTACTGCTAATAACTAATGGCCAATCAGTTTGATTAGGTTACGTGCATTACAGAAAGTACTTAGGTTTGTAAACACCTTATTTATATTTTATGTAAGCATAAGTATTTGATTGCCTGATGTACATTTAAATGGCAATTGGATATAGATTTAAAAAGCATCCCTTCGGCTATCAGATCTAGTTGTTTAATATTGTAATATTAATTATAAACTGTTACAAGAACTCTCGCAAGTTAAAATTTGTTATTAGCCTTGGAGAAAGATTGCCAGTTATTGCTGATTATGCATATGAAGATTAAGTTCAATCCGTAACAAGGCCAGGGGCACACAGTGTCGTATTTATTTTGTTACCCATGTTGATTTGATTTCGGTGTTTCCCATGTAGATTGTGTTTTAATGTTAGTGTTTAAAGTGGGTGACACTTTTGTTGTCGAGAACAGTCACAGTTTTATTAGTAGTTCATACCGAGAGCGATCATGCTGGACAATGATTTAAATCTGTAGCCGGTTGACTAACTAGTTTTGCTTATTACTTATCAGTGGTCGTATATTAATTACACACTACTTATCAGTGGCAGCAGACATACTGTATATTCTTTGTCAGTAGTCTCTGTATTTCATGCTCTTGCAACCATGTTGCCAGTTTGTTTGAGGAATGCAGCTCATAATAATATGACTAGCTTTTGAACTGGCTGACTATGTTGGTTGTCAGAGATTAAACACATTAGCACCCCGTCTCTTGCATTTCTTTTTCAGGGTTCATGTTGTTTGAGTAAATTTAGACTCTGGAGAGGTTAAATATTCCCAGTTTTATCATGACCAATTATGAATATACGCAGTGTTGTTCATGATTATGCTGCATCTGCTATTAATAGTGTTTCATTGGGAAATTAATCACCAGTGTGTTTTTCTCAAACTTCAGTATCGTTATGTAAGCTTAGATTTGCCAGTTGGAATCAAAATGAACCAATTTCACTGTCTGAAAAGAAAAACACGCTCACTTTTATTCCCATATTTTTTTAGTAGGTGATAGTTTAGACCATTAGGAAGTAACGAAAGCTATGTCTTCTGTTGGATGTGCAAAGGCACCAGCATTTGTCCTTATTCTCTTTTATTTGAGGAACGGATAACCAGTTTAGCTTTAAGTTAGTTTTAGGCTTACCTTCTCTGCCTGTGTATTTGCAACTTATTGTAAATCACCCAAGCTGTCGGAAACACAATTTTATTAATTGTCAACAGTAAGGATTTAGGTGTAATGGCATATCCTATCAGAATGAGGTTTTACTAATCGGTTATCTAACATACGTCACTATAGAACAAGATAGTGTTGATTATATACCCGAAATGCAATGAAGCCTTTTAATATTCACAGTGAATCCATATAGATCATCTGTTCTGAGAACACACATGCTCAGAAAATGCTGAGTCAGAAATCTGTTACCCAAATACCAGACTAAAGTATGAAAACAACGTAAACAACTTTGGATTTAATGTCACCTTTGTTAGCAGAAACATTATTTGTTTGAAAAACGATTCTGCTTGAGGATAATTTTAGTAACTCTGCGAGGAGATAGTTTATTTACTGCAGATTGTTGCGTTAGCATTTACTTTCAACTGTGAAATACATCGCCAGCAACCATCGAGCTTGGCCTGATCTAGTCCATAAGATAAATATCCATATCTTTTATTTAACAGGTACAATTTTCAGTGTTTTTGTTTGCATTTAGACAAAATGTAAGCTAGAGTTATTCTACTTCTGTGATCCAGCGTTCCAATGCCCAACAGGGATCGGGACATGCATAATAATTGATATAACCGTTCATATATTTAAAATAAGGCCAAACCAAGGTTTCAGTTTGGTTTAATATTTTAGTTTAATTACCCAGTGGATTGTTTCTTATTTTCTGTGTGGGTATAGTATTTGTCAGGTACCCAAAAGTAGTAACAACACCTCTCTTTACGATGTAAATCTGTGTGCAGCCCAGGCTAAAAGGCATCATTTTAGACAAGATAAGGATTCACCAGGCCCGAGGCTTGATGTGTTTGAACTCTGGAGCCTCAGGCTACTGGATATGTTAGCTGCTCATGTCAAGTAATAAAACACGGTAGTCTATTTTATCACTTCAGATCAGTTTTGATCTGTCTTGTTTCACAGGATTTAACTGTTAATTTCTACTTCGAACTTTTAAGTCGTATTATTGTTAATACAATCTCAAGGACTTTATACGTGCCATATTTAAGCAGAACACTAATCTATTTGATTTGATTGATGATGTTATAATATTTTAAGATGAAAGCTGACTTCATTGTAGTTGTGATAAGCATCTATATTGTAGTGTTGTTTTAAGTTTAAACGCTTGGTCTGTACTATCAATGGGATCTTTCTGGTTATAAGTTTTGCTGATTTCACTCCAGAGAAAACTGCTGATACATATAAACAAACAGTTCTAGTTTTGATTTGTCACTTCATAGGACTGTGTCCAAGAACTCTGCAGGCCTATCCGAAATTCTTCAGTATTCCAGTTTAACATTTATGTGCCTTTTGGTCAAGAGTAGTGTGTTTTATAGAGTCTGGCCATCAAGAGTTTTTTTTCTTTTGTCACCGTTTTTGTTGTACAACATTGTTTTCAAGTTTGCTTCTGCCCCAGGAGTTTTAGATCTTCTGGAATATATTTCCAGTGGTATTTCTTGAACTGTTCAATATCTTGGAAATTATTTCTATGCACCCAGCTTAGGCACTATTAAAATCAGCACTATTATGCAAGAGTTGAATCATTGTAATAATAATAGTGTATCCTGCTATTTAACTGATGAAGTTAGAATTTAGTTTTGTGATTTGAATGTTTCCGGTTGCAACTGTAGCTCAGATTGTGTTTTACTGTAACATTTGACTAAGCAAATATACGCTTTAACTGTTACTTGTCTGAAGTAAATATAGCCTGCTGGCCTGAATGAGATCTCCATTGTCTATTGACAGTGTGTTAGCACTGCTCTGATTTCAGTCTTTTAGTTTAATTATGACTGTTAAGAATAATTTGCAATGAGCTTCTTGGTAGTGGCATCAACCCCCCCCCCCTTTTTTTTACTGCTTAATGGCCTTTTTGAGATTTTTTTTAAGCAATCACTGTGAATATGTATTCTTTAAGTCAGAAGGTTAGGCTTACATGTAAATCAAGAAGACCTTGCTTTTAATCAGTGTTAAGTCATCCCTAGAGGTTTTATAAGGGTTGCAATCAGGGCTTTGTACAGTTTTAATCACCAAACTTGTTCACTTTGCTATATTCAGAGGAACACACCGGAGAAAAGAAAAATGGCCCTTACGTACTAGTGCCACATATTTGGAGGCATATACATTTTGTGGAGTTTGCATGTCCTCATTTCATCTCATGGGGGTCTTCTTACAGTCTAAAAACAACAGGGCTACTAGAAGGCATAACTACAGCTGTGTAGTGCATATCCCAAGCTGGGTTGTATCAGGATGGACATCAGGTGCAAAAGCTATGCCAAATTATAAATGAATGTGACCCCTAACGGAAGCAGCTAAATAGGGGGGGAAATTACAGTGTATATTCAGTGTTTGCTGAAAACACTTTTGACAATTACGAGTGGATTAGCATTAGCCTGGCCAAGTATCTTGATAAACAAAGAAAACAGTAATAATTTGCATATGTGTTTTGACATTTTTGCCTCTGTAAAGTTTTTGTGTTCTGTTTGAACAGACCTGTGCTTCAGTTTTTCTCAGCTCAGCATTTACCGGTCATAGTAACTGCTTATCCTATATTCACACCCGCAGCAACTTTTTGTCTTTTGTTGCCCATATCACTGATTGCTCATCACACTGTGTCAACACCAGCAGTGCCACTATGGCCCGTGGGCAGTTCTACATTTCAGCAGACTTTTACTTACCATGGGATAACTGACCCCAACCTTAACAAATCCAGCATGTCGCTGGCTAGTATATGCATAAATGTGTTGTAAAATGCTTTCATAAATCAGATTTCCCCCCATCCACCTAATACCACAGTTCCTGCAAAAATAATTGGGAAGTCAGTAGGACTCAGTTTGTTCTTTGATTTCACATTACTGTTGATTTACTATAAACAATTTTGCTTTACAGTGGCAATAACGATACAACATGTCACTCAGTCTCTTTTGATAACTTCCATATTGCTCTTAATTTGCATAAAGTAAAATTTGCTTTAACTTTGTTTCACCAATTACTTTTAAAAGGCTAAGTACTGAAATGGATAGTTCATTCACATTGCATGATTTCACCCCCTCATTTTGCATTGTCACTACGCCAGCAACGTTTAATTTTTTAATTATTATGGAAGTCATCGCCATATTAAAACAATTATATTACATTTTTAATAATAGTGGTGCGTGAGAAATATCGTAGACAGTACAAGCTTTCATTTTTTATTTGTTTAGTATTTCGTGTTTACTTTGCTTGCTAGTGATAAATAGCAGTATTAGTGATTCATTAGATTTCTTTTAATACAGACCACTTTCTTTCTTTGTGAGTCATTTTCAGCAAGAAGAAAGGTTACAGTGACACTCAGCTATGTTTTGGTAAAAATGTTGTTTGTTGGAAATGTAGAAAAATGAGCAGTCCCCAGATACATGTACTATAAACATGTCATCGTTTCCTGTAATAATAATTGACTAATTAGATCTGATCTATTTCATGCAAATAAATATCTATTGTTCACTGATAATTCCCATCATTTTTACTCTTATACGAATGCATTTGTGCTTTTGGTTTTGCCTGACCTCTTTCTGTCAGTTTTTGAATACCCTCTGATAGTGTAGCAAACCCGATATCGGTAGGAGACTTTTTTATTATTAGTTGCTTTTTCTGTTTGATGTGTCCTGCAGTGCAATCTTAAAGGGGACATGTAACGTAAATTTCTTTTTGCACGCTTTTTTATTACCAATTGGGTTTCTGCTGCCTCTACAATCACTCCAAATGCAAGATAAATCTGTACTTTGTATCTGTATTTTCTGTAAATCAGTATCACATATTTTGAAGTCAGGAAAATGAGCCATTTGGGTTTCTCTCCCTTTGTGACATCACAATGGAAAAATTTGTTTAGTACCTTCCAGAAACCACTTAGGATTAATGGGGTGGGGTCTGCAACACCTTATTTGCATTAATGTGAAAATGCTTCTTTTGGAAGGGGCTGAAACTGGCTAGAACATAAGTAGTGAGATCTCTTTGTGGCACTGATGTTGTGTAAAACGTTCATGAACATGTTTTGTATAACCCATAGATCAATTGTAACTTGTTTAAAAAAAGGCATATGTCTTCTTTAAGTACTGACTGAAGGTAAAAATGTTTCTTCAATTAGACAAGAGTAACAAATGGATCTTATTTATGTAATTTATTTACAGTTGGTTGCTATGTGTTGTATTCAGCAGACAATGTGTTATGACAGACATGCTTTTAGTTTTAGTTTGCCCTTTTGTTCTATAATGTTCTGTGATATGATGGTAGGCACATTACTTTTTGTTGTGCTGTTGTCTGAAACAGTGATTTTGAACTATATTGCACTCAACAGTAATTAGGGATGTAATGTAGACTTTACTCGTGATGCTATAGGATTCACAATACTGGCTTCATGTGATGATTTTTATTGTTATTGTCATGATTTTATTTGTTTAAGAACTTAACAAAAATGTTGGGATTATTCTTTATCTAAATAAATTTATTTTTAGTTTGTAGGAAGGCGCAAACTAGATATACTTGCTTCATGTTTTGCGTATTAAAAAATATAGCGCCACCTCCCCATGCTTTTTATAGTGGGTATCGATTCCTTAATTCATTCATAATATCCATTAATCCGTATTAATCTTCTTGTTGACTCACACCAGCAAAGTTTGATTGTCATATGGGCTTGAGTACATTTACAACTTGTGATTACAAATATGAATGTAATGATACTATCGTGTATTAGGACTAGTGACTGCGGTGTTACTCCAGAACTACTGTAGTACTGTAGGTCTCTAAAAGGTATCAGGATGGGGAAAGCTGATATACAGAAAGAAGCAATGACACTTTCTAAAGAGGAACACACTATTCTCTGTGTATTAAAACCATGCTAGTTTCAATAACGTGTCTTCCACTCTAGTCCACATTGCTTAAAAATGTATTCTGTAAAAATTGTATTCTAAATGTAATGTTTTCCATACAATCTCTCTGAACCACTTCTAAAGCTTATAATGTTTTTTGTCAAGTGCTTGCTTTTGCTTCATCATCCAGATCTAATCATTGGACCGTTTTTTACGTTAACAAGAACAAACATTAACAAGCAACTGAGCATTAGTTCTTTGTGTAAAGTGCTATTTTTATTGTTTGGCTGGGAAGAATTGGCTGTTTATGCAAAAACAAGCTAAAATCATTCTGTGTTCTGGCCAAAAAAGTTATTAAGGTATGTCATGTTTTTAACTGTCACATACACTGATTTATAGTAAATATTGCTTATAATAAAAGATCGTTTTGCAACAGTTGCCAGTTTTTAAGATCAGAGGCTAATACCTGTTTTCGTTTACACATGAAGCTATGGTTGCTTCTAATCCTGTAATTAAACATATTGATCTACTTAAAAAATCTAAACGGAAAATGTTTGTCACTTGCTGTTGAGGTTTAAGTTTATAGAGGAATGGAATTGGGCCTGCTCATCTCTGAGAGCTGGGAGGATAAAGTTTTATTGAACTGCGGGTAAACGTGTCTAAAGGAGCCATGTATTGGCTTCCTGTAAGAGGTGCGTTTCTGTTTCCAGTGATTCTGGGGAAACCAGACCCACCTTGAACAGAATACTTTTATTTAGAAATAAGGTAAAATCTTAAATATATAAAATTACCAAAGTCAGAAAATCTTAGTCAGGATCTGGGTTCCGTTTGCTCTAATTTAGACTTTGGGCCCCATTGTTTGTCTGGCACAATTTAGCAAGTTTAAGTGCGACAATATTTGAGAGATGTAATAACTTTAAGCATTAATGTCTATTTTAAGAATCTAAGAAACCTTTATTCAACCCCAGCGAATAGACATGGACAGTTACTTAATAGTAAAGTTGCCAAACTCATTAAATAATTGTGATTTTCTGTTAAATTAGCCACTACAGCTATCTCATTTGCAGCTACTTTTTAAGGTTGGCTATTAAACTTAACTGTCATTAAGAACAGCATTGTTTTCTGAAGAAATGCGGATTGCATAACACCTACTTTGCAACATTATGAATAGTCAGGCTGCTGTGTCTTGCATCTCTTATATCTTATTGGTCAATTAGAGTGATGTTAGAGAACTCTAATTGAAAATCTTCTCAGAAGGGGAACGTGAGCACAGACCAGTTGTAATGAACACTTTTGATTGGGTAATACTGCCTTTGGACAAGTACAGTTACAAAGAAAATGAAAGAAGCTTTTTGATTTGGTTAATACTATTAATGTGCTTCATTAATTACACATATCTTTATATTAAGTAGGGTTGAATAAAGAGTGGGACAGAACGTTAAGTTTGCGTGGTTTGGGACGGAGGTAAAGTAACATCGAAAAGCAGGAGAGGTGGTCACACTTTTTTCAATTTCTCACTACTATGTTTTTTTTTTGCATCTTTTTTGGGGGTTATTTTGTTGTTGCATTTTACTCAAAATATAGAAACCATTTTCTGCTGTTAGATATTTTATTCATTTGATTCAATGGAATGTGTTGTAAGAACTAGCAAGCTGCCTTGTGTTTGATTCTTTAAACAGGCAGCTTTAGTAAATGGAACATTCACTTCACATTTCAGGCTTCTTCCATGTACTGGATATCGAAAATATGAGTTACTGACCCAGCAAGAATTTTCCAATAAATAAGACCTTTATCCATGTCCAGCAATGCCGTTCATTTGCTTAGTACACTGGTCTATGGTGTCACTAGTTTATTTTGCATGATAATTTAGTTTGTCACCAGAAATGTTTATGAATTCGTTCTGATGGTAAACCATTCATAACTCAAGGTTCCTCTGTATTTATTCTGCTTAAAATTTACTTTTCTTTTTAATACAGTTTGTTTTTGCATTGTTTCATTTCTACCTTTCGTTGCGACTCTGCGTTACTGGTCCAGCTCTGCTGTATTAGTCATCCACACCAGGAAATACAGCGAGAGGATGATTCACTCAGAGCTGAAATCTATGCAGCGTACTGGATGCACTTTTTTTTTCCATACATGGTTTAGTCAGTGTAGCCTCCACATATGTGATTCGTTATCCAATGTCATCTTATGTTGTAATTGGAATTTAGAATGTGTAACATGTATGTAAATAAATTTATCTTAATCTAAATATTTTTTGTCTTTCACAGTGTTCATGCAAATCCTGCGTGCTCCTACTTGTCGGCCAAGCTTGGGATGGGAATTTCATGTTTAAACTGATCTGCCTGTGGGGAAAATGAGAATCATCTTTCTCTGGAGGGATCAGCGTTATGACCTGGCGGACCATCTTTTGTGTTGAGTGTGCAGGCTGTGTGGTGGCCTGCTGTGCGCTCACACTAATCATGTGTTTGCTACTGTAAGCTGTTGTTTTTTTGTTTTTTCATATGTAGCCCTTAAAACACATAAACTCAACATGGCTCCGATGGGTAATAGATCGAAATGGGAATTCCCACCTGCATTTCGTAGCAGTTTGATACGGCTTTCCAGAGGCTTTGTCCCGCAGTGAGGCTGCCTCAGGTGCATCGCAGGCCTGGAAACGCTGTCGCCGCAGCCGACTTCGTTGCGGAAAGTTTAGTGCATCGTTCTCCCGTTGTAGAGAGACACAATGACATGTTGTATTGGGACTTTAAGGAACGTGTGATCACTCCGTTGGTGTAAAGCGCCTACACAGAAAAATGAATGGAGCAAAGGAGAGTGAGAGAGGGGAGATGGAGGGCCAGCCTGCACCTGCCCAAGTGCCCATTGGCTGGCAACGCAAGGTGGATTCTACCGGCGTTCTCTATATCAGGTACACAAATAATACTTAAAATCTGTTTTTTGAACATGGCATGATTGGATGGCCAAATTTTCTACATTATTTAATTTTTTTGTGCGCAACAGTCCCAGTGGCTCAGTGCTATCCAGTCTGGAACAGGTGAAGACGTACCTACTTACAGATGGCACCTGTAAGTGTGGCTTGGAGTGTCCGCTCATCCTCTCTAAGGTCAGTGTGTGTGTCACATGTTACCTGTTATAGTTTGCTATATTTTTACTTATTTTGCTTATTTATAATCAGGAATAATAATAATCAGCTTTGAAGTTTTATGTTGTAATTAGTACGACCATGCATGTTCAAACTCAAAGCAAAAAGACACGTTTATGTACAGTACCATTTAAAAGTTTTTTTGCTAGTGGCATTCTCTCAATCAGTTTCATTAAGTATCCACCTGGAATGATTTTTCATTCTCGAAGTTGTTTCCAGAGGTTTTTCACCCTTTGATCTGTACTGTATAGTCACAAGTATCAAACAAGTGTCTGGGCTAAACTACTTTTAAACAAATATGTTTTCTTAGGTGTTTAATTTTGAGCCTGGGGCTATTGTCAAGCAAAGGACTGCAGAGGATGTGAAGGCTGATGAGGACGTCACGAAGCTTTGCATACATAAGAGAAAGCTTATTGCTGTAGCCACTCTGCACAAAAGTATGGAGATACCACACCCCTCCCTAACACTCACCAGACCCAGTGGAGGCACAAGTACGGCATTTCAACTCTTGTGTTTGGTTAATGTATGTGTCAAAGTGGTATAATTTAAACTTTTTTTCCCCCAAAGCTGGTGTGACCTCAATGACTTCAACCACCTTGCGCTGTTCAACTCCTCGAGCAATAAGGAATAAGTCTCACGATGGGCTGCCAAACTCAACACTACCTGACTGTAAGAGCCCTTTTAAGATGATTATGGTGGCAGGTCAGCGACACTACTCTACAGATATGGTCAACACTCAACAGCCAGAGCACTATTCTGGATACTCTCGACAACGACTGGGCAGTAACGAGCCTGGCCTGAAGTCACCGTATCGAAGTAGGCCAGCTGGAATGCTTAGTCCTGGCTTGCAAACCTTTGGGGACGGTGCCTTGTCACCAAGAACAGACTCTTTAGGTAGTCCAGATGGATTTGCACGAAGCAATACATGTGGTTTTCAGAGTAGTCCCAGCCCAATTCATGGTAACGGCAGGACGCCCCTGTCCCCACCTGGTATCATGATCCTGGGTTCTCCAATCTCCCAGTTATCCTGTGCCATGACTGGAAGGACTAACACACCGCTCTCTCCCCCAGTCCCTAACAAAAGTCCAATTATGAAAAAACACTGTAATGTCAGTTATCCTCCTAATATGGACATGACCAGAGCAGTATTTCACCATAAGTCTCAGCCTTCACCTCATCCTATTCTTACTCCTGTTGTTCCCCTCACGTGTACCCTTCAGAAAAAACAGATGTCTTCAGAAAAGGACCCTCTGGGAATTCTGGATCCCATTCCCAGTAAACCTGTCATTCAGAACTCTATGCCGAATCCAAGCCCATCAAATTTTCAGCCCAACACTCACTCTCAGGTACCAATGATGAATGTAAACATCCCCCCTGCAATTGTCCCATTGCCAAGCAACCTTCCCTTACCAACAGTGAAACCTGGGCCGATTGGTCACAGCGGACACATGCAGAGGTCTCAACATGGTGCAGCCACCTGCATCTCTCCCTCACCAGTCACGTCCCCTGTTCATATGTCAGGACCCGCAATGAGTCGAATGGAAGCATCTCCTCAAAGATCTCGCTCCTCCTCCACATCTTCAGACCATGGAAGCTTTGCCATGCCAACTGGGCCACAAGCCTCCTGTAGCACCATGAAGGTTCCGCCGCGGTCACCCAGATCGTCCATGGGTTCACCCAGACCCACCATGCCTTCTAGTCCCTCTGCCAAGCCTGACACCCTCCACCAGTACAAAGACCCCAGTCAGGTCATGTCTGGAATTAATAATGCGATTAGCAGTCAGCACAACTCAATGTTTCCTCCAGCATCAGTTAGTAACGCTTCCCAGAAAAACCACCCCGGACTTTTAGGTATGCCCCTTAATCACATCCTTAATCAACACAATGCTGCCTCTTTCCCCGCCAGCAGTCTACTCTCAGCAGCAGCCAAAGCACAGCTAGCAAATCAAAACAAAATAGGCGTTAACATTGGCGGTGAAGTTAGTGGCACTGGTGCTGCAGTAGTCGGTTCAGGCATGGGTTCGGGTGCTCTTCCACTGGGAAGTGGAGGTGCTGCAGTTGCTGGTGTAAATAATAACAGAGGCAGTGGGATACCATGCTTACTTGGTGGTGGAGGTTGTGGTAGCAGGACAGTTGAAGGACCTAACAATTTAAATCACATGTTGCCACCCAGTTCCACCATGCTCATGCCAATGCCCGAGGGCCAGAGTGGACGTGCTGCCCTGCGAGACAAACTCATGGCCCAGCAGCGTGATCCTTTGCGTAAACGGAAACAGCCTCCCAACACTGGCAGCAATGACAACATGGTATTTAACATGATGAAACCTGAAATCAGTGGCCCCAGACCACCCTGCACTCCACCCGAGCAAATAAGGAAAGTGCCTCGACTTGGAGGCTTACCTCCCAACACCTCCATGGCCCAGCTACTTCAATCAATGAGTAGCCAAAGCTCACATATGGCAAGGGGCGGTCGACCATTGTCTGCCGGCCCCGGTCAAATGCACTTTGGAGAGAGTGTCGTCCCCCCTGGCATTACCCAACAAAGTATGCATACACAGCAGCGACTTCACACCCAGTCAGAACCGATGCATTGTCACAGCATGGAGACTCCTTTCCCAGGGATGATGAACCAAATGCAGACCCCAGCTATGGGAAACTGTGGGTCTCTGGGTCAAAGTGGACAAGTTTCCCTTGGCCATCCTGGGATGGGACATCCAAATACCCACTCACAGCAACTGTCTCATGTACATCAACAACAGCAAGGCATTCCTCATGGGCATATCCGGACAAATATGTCATGTATGGTACCTAATAACAACATTGATGCAAGCTGTGCCCAAACCATGACCGAGAAAGGTAAGAAACATTTCTTTTTGTTGTCCATTGGTTTGCATTTTGCTTATACTTCAAACCGAATGATGTTTGGCTTCAACACTTTTTACACCTTCACCCCACTCCAGACCCAGTTACGCACCCATAATTGTGAAACTACATTGAATGTCTTCCCCAACTTGAAATATATATATATATATTAGTGGTGGGACTCGATTAAAAATTTTAATCGAGTTAATTACATGGTCTGTAATTAATTAATCGCAATTAATCG
>JAOUQU010000010.1:1442249-1455752 GCA_028566735.1 Ammoglanis amapaensis
TTCTACTTCCAGCGATTTTTAGGACAGTAAATAACGACTTTTCTTACTGAGGAGTTACAACAGTGGTACACACACATTCATGCAGTTTAATGTTCAAGTTTAATGCGAGTGTGTTTTTACACGCGTGCGCAAGTGTGTTTGTGTGCGCGTGCGCGAGTGTCAGTGTGTGTGTGTGTGTGTGTTAATGCCGCATAAAATAGAACGAAACAAACAAAACATTCACTTTTCCTGCATTATTTCCTTCATTTTGAAACTTCTGTGATTCTGTGTTTCTCTCACATGCACTTTTTACACACCGTTCGCAACCTGATAACTTTTTTAAAAAAGCTTAAAACGCGCCGACTAATTTCGTATTTTGTTCAAAAAGTCAAGTCAACTTTATTTATATATAGTTGTGTATTTATAAAGCACTTTTTACAACAGACATCGTCTCAAAGCAACTTTACAAAATACACAAGCAACAGATACACAAACTCCTGAACACAAACTGAACTGATCACGTGACGATTATTGACCCCAAATTATCCGACTGAATATCCGACACGGCGGCTTCATTTCCGACCGGAATCGGATTGGATCGGATAGCTTAAAATTGGTCGGATATTCGGAAAACGGAACCGGATTCGGATATCCGGTGCAACCCTAGTTTCGATGCTACTAGAATTAGATGAAAATGAAACCGTGAGGTAGATTCTGTGTAATAATTTGAACAGTATGTTTTTAATATACCATGTTTAAAGCAATTTATGCTTCGTGCTCCGAATTGTGCAACATGAGTATTGCTAGTAAACTGCATTGAACAATGAATTAGGGATGTTTTTTAGCCGACAGTTTGTTTCAGGATGTTCGTTAGACAATTAGTTCGTTTAGTGTAGTTAGCATTTTAAAACCAGGACTGTGTGAATTTTGGATGTTTTCTGTGTTTTTGCTTGGGTTTCCTTTGAATGTTATCATGTCCTCCAAGAGTCCCAAAACTTGCAGCCAGATTAACTCTGGACATCGAACTATTGTACAAGTACAATACTTAAACTTTTACATGAAGCATTTACATGAAGCATTTTTGTTTGTATTGTAGTAGTTGTTTTGGTGTGTAATCCATTTTAAAAACAACAGCAATGTAATGTAGTCATTCTTAATTTTATTTTACTTATGCTTGTTTGGGTGAACGTTCATCTTAGAGGGGAAGGGCAGGTGTTGACTATATATGGAGAGATTCGGAGAGATACTCACCCACCCTGCCATCTGGCAGCCTTCCCCTCTTCATTTAAAGAGAAATAAAGAGACAGAGAATGAGCAAGCATCAGTTAGCCTGGGAGAACAAGACTGAGCTAGAGAAAGGAAGACATGCTGGGATAAAGCCATAGAGCACAGCAGACTGTGGACCATCTGGCGAGTGGAAGGCCAGTCACACCAGCCATGAGTGTGTAGTTCAAAGAAACACCCTTTATGGGTCAGATTCAGATAGACGGTTACATACAAACTTCTTAAGTTTACATGGACGGTCAGTGACTACAGTTGTAATGTGCACTCAGTGATAAGAATGTACTTGGTTGTTATGTACTAGGCTAGACATAAGATCTGTGCTAAATGTACTTTTCAACAGTGTGGTTATAAGGGTTCTTGCTTGCTTCATTCGGATTTTGCAGACATTTTCAATTTTCATTTGTTTCTCTGCCTTTTATGTGATGAAGAGGGATGTAGTCTGACACCACAGATGGCACATGTGAACAGAGTATGCAAGTTTTTGTAATGCCTTCTGCCGTCTTGTCGTGTAATGTATCTTCCCTACCCCATTTACATGCCCCACGCTTACGATCTAACATAGGTCCGTCTTAATGCCTCCTTTTGTAAAGTTTCAATTCATGAGCCAAAGTTTAGTTTCGCCCAGAACCAGTTCATCTAGCACTAACCAGTTGTTAAACGAAAACCAAGCTTAATATATGTAAACTCATTAACCCTGTTAAGAATCTAGTTTAATTAATGAATGTTATTCTATATGCGATAGTGACTATTGTTTCATAGCAACTTGATGTGCAAATCTGCATTAAAGTATGGCAGATTAAAGAGGGGTAATTAGACATTGGGAGACATTGTTATATAAGGCACTTGATTATTACATATATATATAAAATTATTGCTCTCAGCCTTGTTAAAACTTGTTCGCATTAAAACAAATGCATTTAGACCTAAACTGTGAGTAAAGCAAAACATCCTTACTTTTAATAATCTAGTTAACACCTTATGAACTAGTTTAAACAACAAAGGTTCAGTTCATTATAGGCCACATCCACGAGTTGAGCTCAGAGACACTGATATATCCTGTTCACGGAGAGTCATACCCTGCACAGCTTTGTGCATCAAGCAGACGGCAGAGGTCATAATTGCACCAGTTATGGGTATTCAATGGCCAGTCTATGTTCATGCAGTTGCCCAACTCAGTCGAAAGGCTGAAATCTTATTCCACAAATCCAACTCTGTTGTACTAGTGTATGCTGCTACTGACAAAACAGAACTTTCTTTACTTTTTCGTGGCGTCAGTATTGTTGTAAACAGGTGTGTTTTTACATTCACACATTTGACTTTTTTTTTCAGGTAATGTGTCCTCCCTGAACTGCAGTATTAGTAATCCTCAGACAGGCAGCATGATGAGTGGCACACGACACATGTACCAACAGCATCAGCTGCACCCAGCACTCCAGGGCATGCAGAGAGTCTCCCCATATCAGGCTCAGGGGCACCCCTATTCAGAAACGCAGTTTCCTGATAACAACGCCCTAAACTCCAATAACATGTCCTTGTACCAGGACTACCAGGTGAGCTGGTGCAGCTTTAATGTGCATTAGAGATGTGATGCTACACATTTTTTTTGGTATTGCACCATCCGCCTCACTAATTGTTGATTCGTCTTTAAAGAATCAAAGTGAATTGATTCCTATTGATTCTTGCTAGTTATTACATCCATAGTCAACTTTTTAGGCTACTGGAGAAAGAAAGCAACTGACAAATCAAGGGTTCATTTTGTCACTGTCTTGAAAAAAAACACGGTCTTAAATGTATATAGGCAGTTTCATTTTCTGCTGATAAAAGTGAATATTAATATTAAGGACAATTGACAAGATGAAAGTCAGAATCTTTGTAACTATAACTTGGCAATAAAGCCTTACCTCCTACCATTCCTGTGCACGCATGTGTCTCCAGTGCTACCCGCTATCTGTTAGCAAGATAAAACATTACGTAAAACATAATCAAAACTTTAGTTAACATTACATTTTGCTATCATATTGAATTTAGATTAATATTATATTGTAAACAGTAGTTGCAAGCCTTCAAAAGCCTTCTTTTTTTAAAACCAGTACTTTAATTTGGTATTGTTTGTTCCAATCATGTGTGAAGTTGCAACTATACTAGTGTTTATTATTACCGGTTTACTTTTGGAACTCCTGCATGTTGACAAGTAAGCCTTCTGCTGCTATTTACTAGTTAACCTTATAATTTACCAAACTGTCTTTTTAAGACAAGAATTTAGTTTTTTTCTTTTCAGAGTAATCAAATCAAAGTTTATTTGTCACATACACTGTTATACACAGTACAACCAGCAGTGAAATGCTTTATAACCACTCCATCAGAACCCTCGAAATTACTTTTAACAAGCTAAAAATAGATTATAATGAAAACAATAATTGTACGCATTATTTAAACTACAATTAAGAAGTACAAAAGTAGGAAAAGGTAATAGAAGGTAATTTACAAAAGTAGAATGAGATATGTATAAATATATAAAGATAAAGTGACTTTTAAAGTGACTTAGTGACCATGAATGTCCAGGTATTGATAAAGTGACTATTATGAGTAGTTATGAGCACGGTGCTAAGTTGGACAATGTTGTATCTTAATTACTCCCTCTGCACTCAACTTTTAGATTGCTTATCTAAGAGAAGTGTGAGATAACTAAATGTGTCGTTTTACATTTATTTGATGTTTTTTGGGGCTTCATTGCCAATAATGTGTAAGCACTTGATGCTGATTGGCTGCCTTTGGTGCAAGTTACGACTTTTCTATTTTTGGACATGGGCAGAGTAACCAATTATTCTGAAGCAGAGGGAATGGCGGAGTGATATGCATGTGTAGCATATTTAACTTATTCTAAACATGACTTAACCTTGGACATTATTGTTCTAGGGATGTATACCCAACAGCAATCCAGCCTCTCATACCCAGATGCCCCAGTCCGGTGTGACATCACTCCCTGCCGAGCCCGGATTGTATCGGGAAGGTCAGCAAGAACTCCATGGTCAAAATAAAGTAGCATTGTCAACAGTTGCTGGAGGTCACGGATCGGAACACTTGCCTAGTGCCGGGACGGAAGCAGTTGATGCCATGTACCGGTCAACAATGGACACAACTAATAAAGGCATGCAGTTGGGCATTAACACATCAACAGCAGGCAGTAGTGGCACACAAGCCAGCCCCGTGCCTGCCCTCAGAGCCATGACAGCTTTCACCGCCTCCATCGGAGAGCCTCATGGAATATCACACTCCGTTAACGCCGTCGTTCACGGGCCACGAGGGCATGAGACCTCAGACGTGCTGGTACAATCCTGCACCAGGCCAACACCACCTACAGTGGCACCACCGCGAACGAACTGTGCCCGCAGGAGCTCAGATCAGGGTAAGAGCACACCTGACAACACAGACACCCACGACTACTTCCGCTCACCCAGACAGCAGTGGGAGGATCAAAATCAAGCTAAGTGGAAAGGGGAGGAGTTTCTAGAATGTTCAGCACAGGTGCAAAGCAGTCCATGCAGTGAAGGTGGGGAGAGAGGGCAGAGTGGCAGGGAAACAAACCCGCCATGTCACGAACTGTCCGAGCCAACGAACAACGGAAACTTTCGGTACAACCAGCTTCCACTTCATGTCAACTTCAAAGAGCGCCTCGAGCAGACGGTCGAGAGGTGCGCACACATGAACGGCGGTCCTCCTTTATGCCCACGTGGCGGCTATAACGAGCCATTGACGGGGGATGATCAGTCACCTAGCTCCTCCACCAGTTTAGAGGGGCCACTGCTAAAGGACTACGCCCATTTCAATGGACATTTTAATGGACATTGTGCGCCAAGCCCCTCAGACACCAAGAGCCTGAGCAGCGAGGAGGAACTCCGCCACCCTGACTCACCCTCCGCCGAACTCCTGCACTACCGGCCCAGAGGCTATAACGTGGGCGAACTCGTCTGGCCTATCAAGGGCTTCTCTTCCTGGCACAACAAACTGATGGCGGAGGAGCATGGCCACAATCCCAGTATGCATTTGTCTGACCAGTCCAAGGTAAGCTAAGCTGATGCGTAATGAGAACACTTGCACCCACCTTATACAGTTTGTTAGCATTAATATGAATTGCTACATTTTTACATTTATATATTTTTGTTTTACATTGCATATTTTTGACTCATATTTCAAATTAGCCACCTTTAGCTTTGATGACAGCTTTGCACATTTCACTCGACTTTGTACTTGACGTTCTCAGTTTCTTGATGTTACCTGGGACCGTTCCCAAAGGTACCGGGGCACTTGTTGACTGTCTCCCCTTCACTTAGAGGTCAAACACATTCCAAGTCTCACCTGGGTTTAGGTCAGGATATTATGGAGGTCTGGTGATCTAAGGTAGTACTCAATCATAAATCATAATTTCTTTTGATAAAGAATCAAATAGCCCTGACTAGTCTTTTCAAGAGAATCAAGAGAAATTCACAGTGTTGATAGTGTGCACAGTCGAAATTCATTTTAACTCTGGGAGAAATGAGATTTAATATTGTCATGCAGGTGGAGCCTGAAAAGCTGAAAACACTAACCCAGGATCTGGAGGCACTGGAAAGAGCTGCCAAGAGGAATATAAAGTAAGTCTCTTCTACAGAATGTGCTGTGCAAACACTTTTATTTTCCATAGGTTTCTAAATAACATCAGTTTTTTTCTGGTTTATAACAATTTCCTGATTTATTTGCACCCACCATATAGACCTAGCTAAGCTTTCCACAGATCAGGCATTGTGACCACCTTCCTAATCTGGTATTGGTTCCCCTTTCACTGCAAAAACAGCTTTGCAACTGTTATACATTGTGTGCTACATACATCTTTTTTTATCAGAACCAGCATTAACTTATTCAGCAGTCATTTGGGTATAGTAGTTTTTGACCCTGATGCCGATTTAGCACTGTTCTCATTCGACCACTTAAGTCCGGGAACACTCCCCAAGAGCTGCAGTTATGAAGATGCTCTGACCCTGTCATTTAGTCATTACATATTGGCCGTTGTCAAACTCCCAGGAATACATACACTTGTCCATGATTCTTAACATGTTCAGTTACTGCTCAATACTTACTTAATACTACTTTTTATTATTTTCTATTATATACTATTATATTACTATGGCTGTATAGAAAGTGCTCTTTTATTTACATCGCAAGTGTGTCAAGTGCAACTGATATGCACCCGGGCCAAAACGACGTGTGGTTATAAAGTGACACTAATAAAGGGTAAAATAAAAGGATCCAACCAATGCTGGTACATAAAGCAACATTACTCAACCTTGTCTGACTAAACTAGCAAACATGCAACACCTGGAGGAGACAGATATTTTACATTTCTGCAGTTGAGTGCTCCTCTGCTGGTGACATAAAGAACTGCAGCCGGTTTGGATTTTTTTTTTGCAGTTGTTAAGTTTTTTTTATTTGTGTTGTTTTTCAGAGCTGGGAAGTTAAATAATCATTTAGAAGCTGCTATTCAGGAAGCCATGAGTGAGCTGGACAAGATTTCAGGCACTGTGAGTAACCGACATGTTCTGCTACGTAACGGCTTAGTAGGTGACAAAATGTAGTAATAATTGTTTTAAATGGTAATACATCAATAGGACTTTTGCATGTTTTCTTTACTTCCAAAAGAGGTTGGTGTAGAAGTTAGTATTTTTCTTGAACTTAGGGCTGAAACAATTTCTCGAATTAATCCATTACAAAAATTAATTGATGCAGTTTTTCTCAAATCGAGGAATCATTTGAATCCACACAACGGCATACAGCAGCGTTTCTAGCAGCTTTTACTAGACACTCATAATGCATGCTTTGTACTGGTGTTGTAATAAAGTCGAGGGCCGCATCCAAAATCTCACAGCGGAACAGCACTTAAACTCGGGTACGTTTTGCCCACATTGTTTGAAACACTTCACTGTAGTGAAAAGCAAGCGCACAGCTTTTTGTCATGTATCATGTAATAGCATGTAACAATGCTCTAAACTGCTATGTGTAATAATTGCAAATATGCAGTTTGGTTTACGAGACATCTTATTTTGTTTGTATTTATATATACTTTATTAACTTTATTATACTTTATTAATCCCCGAGGGGAAATTTAATAGATAATATAATAGCCTTACTTTTGTAGCTCCGTCTGTGACAAAAGGCATGGTATAGGACAATAAAGTAAACTCTTAGTAGAGTTCACTATATGATCAAAAGTGAAACAAAAATCTTTATTAACCTGCGCTTGATGTGCTGAACATATTTCTTTAAACTAAATGACATGTTTTTATAAGCGCCTGAGTTTTAGTTTGAGATCAGAGTTGATATACAAAATCTCGTTGCTTTACTTCATGTCTCTGAGACATTGAAGTAATTTGAATGTTTTCTCCCAATTCCATTGTAAAGAAGATAAAGTTCTTCTTGTAAACACTGTTCTACTGTAACACGGTATAGAGCATCATAAAGCTCTGTTCTGCAAAGTGTAACACAAACTCATATACTACCTCACTGTTATTTTATTAGTTCTCCTTCTACACTTCTAAAGCTCAAAACTTGAGTAGCATGGTGCATCTTAATCCCAATAATGATAATTGCGTGTTTTTTTTATTATTATTATTTACATACGGCTCAGAAAATTAGTTTTTTTGTTGTTGTAATTTTAGGATTTCTCACTGTGTGTGAGAAAATGTTTCTAAAAACAAGTTTAAAGGTCTTTGGTTGTTGTTTCTTAGTGGTTGTTGTCCCCATTATCTTTCTGGAATATTTTTTCTGGATATTATTAAGCTGGTTTTGACTGCTTCAGTCCTGTATGTGCAAAACTTTATTAAGAAATCTTTTTTCAAGGTTGTTCTGCACCGTAAATGTTGTTACTGTGTTTATTTCTTTTAAACACAGTGATCTGCTGCCCACAATCTAAAGCACCGTGTTATATCTGACTTAAATAAATAACTATATAGAAGTCTTAGTCTTTTTAAAAACCGATGCGCTTAATGATTCAGTAATTGTAAACGTATTAAGTTTCTTGTTTACATTTTTTTGCCTCCCACACTTAATACTGCTTCATTATTTAAGTACTGCAAACATTTATGTCTACTGCTACTTGTATCTCATCCCAACCCCCGACCTCTTTATTTTGCAGGTTCATCCAATGTCCTCGAGAGAGCGTGACCGGCAGGTAAAACTGCCCAAACCCAAAAGGAGGAAGATCTCCAGATAACAGAGAGTGAGGGGAGTGTTTAGCCTCACACTTTCACTCATAAAACTCATGTCCTCGCTCGCTTTCTGTTTCCCTCTGACCTGGTGCTACATTCTAGCAGATGGCTCACCGAGGCCCCGTCCTCATCGAGTGATTGACAGGTGCTGGATAAAGCCAATCAGAAATGGTGGCGATTTGACTACAACTCACTGAAGAACTATTTTTTTCTAGAATACAAAGAAAAATATCAAAAAAAGAAGATAAAATACTGCATTTAAGAGAATACAGTCCAAATATTTCTGATACATTTTCAATGTGTATATAGACAATACAGAAATTTCATGGTGAAATCTTGGGAAGAAATGTAAATATTGTACAATAATGCCATGTACAAGCAGACCAATTGCATACTTTATCTTCAGTTGTACAAAAAAAAAAGAAAACACGTCTACCAGTGTGCTGGTTACTATTCAGTTCTCGGCCCATATGGCCACATTTGAATAGGATGAATTAGAGTTGGTCGGATACTTTTGTGCGCTTTAGTTCGTTTGTGTGTGCGTGTGCGTGTGCGTGTGCGTGTGTGTGTGTGTGTGTGTGTGTGTGTGTGTGTGTGTGTGTGTGTGTGAAGCTGTGATTGCCAGGCATGGAAATGACCCATACCTAAACCCATGCACTCAAACACGTGTGAATTTTATTATCAGTATGGCCGTTCACATCTGTGTTCATGTACGTAGAGTGGACTTCACCAACTAAAAATGGAACTGTGGGGCTGACCGAGGCGTTTAAGCTTCTGTAGTTCTGGTCTTCCATCATGAAACACTACCAGACCACCTATAACCACATAACTCGTCTAGATAATGTGTATATCCTTTTGACATGAAATTATATTACTGTAGGTTACCTGAAAGATCAGTATTTTTACTATGTACTAGGTTTGGGTAGTTTGAGATTTATACTGCTGTGAGAAACAAAAAAAATAATGTTACATGTTTTATTACTTACATATACATTTATTTAACTGTCGATCAAAAGTATGCGCAAAAGTGGCCACTTTACTTTTAGATTTAAGTCAGAATCTGCTTGTGTTAATTAAATTGCTGACAAATTAATTACATTTTATTTGAAATTATTAACTAAGAACATTTTTAAAAAGTATTACAGCTTTTTTGATTCAGCAGAGTGTCTCCCGTAAGTGTGTTTCTCCAGGCCTAATACAGTGGGGTTGCTTCCATTTTTAAGTTTATCTGTGTAGTAATTTTAATATATAAGGGTGATAGTCTGGGTGTGTTCTTTATACCACACTGACTTACCATGATGATTAGCATTTGACTTAATCTTTGCAGACCATGCAGAGGGTTGTATACTATTTACAACCTCATACATAAAAAAAACTTCAGCAAATCTATAATGCAAGTCGTACAAAACTTAATGCTAAGAAGCAATCTTGCAATGTTTTAGAAGTTAAAACAAATTCACACATCATTGCATGATTTATTTTTATATTCCAGCAATTTCAAAGTGTTCAAATTATAAACTCTATTTCTGTCTTGTATCACAGCCCTAACCTGATGTCACATCACCCGGCCCTACCAAAAAAAAGAAAGCAAAAACAGCTATGATCAAGATGGAAGAGTTTTTAGCAGTTAGGGATTCTTTGTTTTTGGTATAAATTATTTGTGTACAGTGTTCTGTATTTATTTCTCGTACCAGTACTTTGCAATAATTCTACCCTGAGCAATGCTCTGTAAAGCCTTACATGTATACAAGTATAAAACATATCTATACCACTTTAGATACTGCTTTCATATTCAGTATTATTCCTGTACCAGATGTATTTCTTTGCCCAGTCTAGTGTTCGTTCATGTCGTCTAACAGTAACATTTTTTATCTAATTGCTGCCAGTGTTGTGTTTAAAGAGCCATGTTGTTACAGGGTTATAACATATGATGTGATGGATTTTTTTTTTGTCTAATTTAACACTCGACCAGAGAAAATCGAACTTTAAGAGCCTAATAGAAATTAAGGGAACTAGATTATTATAGCTGGGCGATATTACACATGTGTTAAACATGACCGTTGGCAAATGTATTGACTAGTATCTATTTCATCAATTTATTCATATTCATTAGAGCAGAAACCTTAGGAACAAGGTAAGGACCGATTTTAAATCCTTACCATATGCCACATATGCATCATTTGGTTGATGGCAAGCATCCACCTCAACATTGTGGAGGCACAGTCCATCCACTAAGGAGCACCAACATTGTTTATCCTCCAGCAGATGATCTTTAATGTTTCTCTAACCTAATCTTTCGACTGTTGAATAAAACTAAACAGTTCAGTTAGCAGTTGAATAAATAAAAAAGCAAACGCAGATGAGAATAAAATATTTTGAAACGTTCTCATCACTAGTTTTATTTTGTAGGTTGCGGCCACCTAGTAAGCAGTTAATACCGAGTATGTTGGGTGTTATTTTAGTCATATATCCTTAGGGAAACGTGTCTTTTATCAATTTTTATCAATCTCTTCAAATTTAAGATTCCCTCCAGATACATGGAGACTAGATTTAATGTTGGGCTCAGTCGAAACCAACCTTCTCTTGCCAGTAAGGAATCTTTCTGCGTCCATATTGCTCTGTTGCCTAGCAACAGTCTCCTGATGCTTAAACAGCCTGAAAAGCAAACATATTGTGTCTAACGCATCGATTTGGAAGGCCTTTTTTATTTAATATTGTTAGATGCTGGTCATATATGATTATAAACACTTTGGCTGCCAGTGATGTAACTCGCAGCATGCGTTAGTGCTTTAATTAATTCTAATTTTCTCAAAAACTTGAGCAGGAATCAATTCCCAGCACTGTAAAATCAGTGTTTTAGTGTAATGATGGCTGACCTGAGATTTCTTTTTTCATAGCTAACACTACAACTTTAATAAAAACACTAATTCCAGCAAGCAACAGTCTATGTATCTGTAAACAATTTAAATCATGTAAATGTTTTATTTAAAATACATTTGGATTCTATAATATAGGGTTCAACTCAACATTTTACATTTAATTTATAATGTCGAACATCCAAGTTCCAACACGTATCATCTATATGTTTTTTTTTTTATCTTTTCCGGTTAATTTTCCGTTATCAAGTTCACTGCAAAAGTGCAATATACTGATCTGTATTTAGTACATTATGTGTGGTTTAGATTTCTTTTAAGCAGCTTATAAGGTGGATTTTCTTTTTGCTGATTTTAGTTTGAAGGCATTGCTTTAATTGTTTAATGAACCTTCATTATTATTATGAATGCTGTCCTGAACATGCCCCACAGTTCTGGTGAAGTCCACTCTGCTCAGTTCAATAGCATGGAGCTCGGTAAACCTCGTTTGTTTTCTCCTTACATTGTCGTTAGGTCAAACCAGTTAAGATCAGTGTTGTCATTATCTATGTTCATTTATGTTTTAAGAGTTTTTATTTTCCTAATGTATATCTGATTGGGAAGACTATTTAATGATGTCTATACAGAAGAGTTTTACCCCACCAAAATTAACTTAAGTATATATTTTCTCACCAATATATACTTTAGAGTGCTAATAATTTCAGCTAGCTTTTTATGCCAAGGTTAGGTTTATATTTTGTCAAAGTCCATCGTTTCTTGTTGCGCTTTCTTTGTTTCTGTCTGATTTTTTTGTTTGTTTTTTAGATTTTTATGGGTTGTCCTGAACTGCAGTTTTGTAAATATTGTGAACATTACAGGTCATACTGCGATGTAACATTGAAATAATGTTGCACCAGTGTTTCAATTAAAAACGGATCACTCATACTTGAAATTCTTGTTGATGTTTTTTTTTATGTTCATAGTTGCTTCAATCAAGCTAGCTAATCTGATTCCATTCGTTTATTTTGCTAATGCTAACTAGTTCACTATCTTGACATGTGATACAGGATCTTTTAGGGTTTAAATGGAAGAAGTAACGATCCAAATATTATTTGATATTGGTTATTTAAATTGTAATAAGCTTGGTACTTAAGTTTCAGTTTCTCTACTGTACTACAGTGGTTTCATTAACAAACCGAGCATCACTGTTGGGCCCCTAAGCAAGGCCTCTAACTCTTTTGGTGCTTGGTATACAGTCACAAAATTGTAAGTAACTTTGAATAAAAGAGTCTAATGCTAAATTTAATTGTAACATTGTAAGTATTGTTTTTCCTGGCATGAGTGCACCACCTGTGTAGGTTTTTAGACTAGTTTATTTGACCAGGGATAATCGGGGTAATTCATTTGTAAGCCTGCCAGTGGAGGGCTATAACAGACACCCTATACAAATAATAACTGGGAATATTTTTATATTACGTAGGCTGTGGATTTAAACATTTTAGTTCCAATGAAAATGACTAATAAAATACACAAATTCCACAAACGGTGCACATACTTTAACTTAACGATAGCCTTCTATTGCAAGTTGATAGACTAGAAGATAAATGTAGACTACTTAGGCATAATGTCTGCACAATGGTAGTCTTTCCTCTGGCAAAATATCTCACCAACATGAAATGCAGAAAAGCCACTGAGTCACATCGACATGATAATTTTCTTTGGTGAGCAACTTGCATTGTAAAAGTATTATTTTTACCCCAAAGCAATGTTTACAGTTTACACAGAATGCAATCTACATGTTGTAGATTACAATAAACTGATGTTACAGATGATCAAGTAATAGATCGTTAGATTGAATCTCCCCTTTAGCATTCTCTTTTCCAGACAAAGCTAGTCTTCCATGGTGCAGCATTTTTCCGGCCCTGATTCATGATGTGTGAGTTACGGCACTGAATGCTACAGGTAGGAAAGATACCAGAGTGATTTAATCCCTGTCTATTGCTGTCAAGGGAGACGTCAATAAATAATAAGATAAAATACATCAATAAATAATAAATTTATTTGGTTGTCCAGCATAAATTTTAGTCATTATGGTTCAACCTGTCAAAAAAGCAAAAAATAATTGTGAAATTATAAAAGAAAGATAGCAA
>JAOUQU010000010.1:1467452-1481213 GCA_028566735.1 Ammoglanis amapaensis
ATAAGTAACTGGGCCTCAGTGTCCAAAACCTGTTTATTTTATTCCATGAGTAAATAGTGCAAAAAAAAATATTATATTCGGTTGTTTATTTATTTTCTCTAACGTCCGTGTTGTCTGTTGGTCAACAATTTTGGGAAGCTTAAAAGAGTTGGTAATTAGTCCCATCCCACGTGACCCGAGACTCGAACCCTGGTGTCCGAGCGTTCCGTGGTACAGAATAGAATTCAGCAGTAATACAGGTGGAGGTGCGCACTCACGCACACGCGGTAGATCAGCCGCTCGTTCCATCAACATCCGGACACTATAAAGTTTGCGTCTTCATTCCACCAGTTCTCGTTTCACAGCTCTGATTCTCAGATTTTAATTCATCACAGTTTCAGACTTTTGTTTGGTCCTCGGGGGTTTAAAGAGACGAAGGTGCGCAGTGTGTGGATGTGATGAAGGCGGAGAACGAGAGTGGCGCAGGTGGCGATGCGGGTGCAGGTGGGAGCGCGTGCTGCGTGAACCGGTTGTTGCGCGCGGTGGAGAGCGAACTGCGCGCGGGCAGAGAGAAAGGAGACCCGACTGAGAAACAGCTGTGTGTTAATCTGGAGGATGCTGAACTCTGGAGAAAGTTCCGACAAGTTACCAACGAGATGATAGTGACTAAAAACGGCAGGTCAGTTTATAATGGGGGCTTTGTAAAGTGAAACTAATCAGCTTTACAATATATAACACCAATAAAATTATTAATCCCACAACATTGGCAATCTAGTAGTAATGTAATGGTGTTTTGAATTCTCTATTATTGTTTTATTTACTACTGTTGATTGCAGAACGCTTGATCCCTTGATTAACATCAAATACATTAAGATTTACTGTATTCTTTTGTTTTTGTGTATACAGATAATAATAGTAAAATCTAAAATATATTTAAATGTTTTTTCGCCCAAATGCTATTCTAATATAACATTCTAGATCCTTATAGGAAATAAATAATAATTGTTTTTGACATTTTCCCTAATATTATCAATTATCTGCAATGCTGTTTTACAATTAACTAATTATTATTTTAAAGTAATTAACAGTTTAATTGCAGTATAGTAGAAATTCTATCATGTCATTACAAATGCTTTCCTTGCTGCATGGAATCAATTCTCAGGGCATTTTATTTGATCATGGTAAACGTGTTTATTAATTATGTTCCAAATGTAGTGGTTATTAATTAGAAGCAGATAACAAACATATAAAACAAGAATGACGATTGTCGAAACATTTGTTAATGTCGTCAATCATCAATTTCTTTCTGCTTTATATTTGATTGGATTTTTTTTTATTTGATTGGATTTTGAAATAATAATAATTATAGCTGCTTAATAACCGTTATAAGACTTTTCCAGCAGAAACGACTACGTCAGTGGATTAGCCTTATTAACAAGAATAAATATACAAACTTACCTGATTTTTTACAATTATGTTTACAATGAACCTTTTAGGTTTACAATAAACTTGTTGTTTTTAGAACACAACATTGCATAATTATGTTTGTTGTTTATTTATTTATTAACTTCATGTTTCACAAGTGTGGGTAACATTCAGGTCATTCATTACACAAGTCATATCATTCGTTACACAAGTGACATTACACACAGTTATCCTATCTACAATTTGCCTTACCTGCATGTTTTTGGACTGTGGGAGGAAAGCAGGGTGCCAAGCGTGAACCCTGGGCCTACCCGGGAATGGAACCCAAGACTGCTTGCTGGGAGTTGACAGTGCTAACTACTAAGCCACCTTGCCGCCCACGACTATCGTCGCCTCTGTGGGATTTACATGTTCCTCCCACACCTACGTGGATCTTCTCCAGATACGCTGGTTTCCTCCAACAGTCTAAGCATCCAAAGACATGCAGTTCAGTTAATTGGAGATACTATAATTGTCCTGTGTATGGCTGTGAGAGGGTGTTTGTCTCTGTACCCTGTTAGACTGGTGACCTGCTCAAGTGTTTAGTTTGTTTGCCAAGTGTGTGTCTTACTTTGACAATAAATAGGATTGTGGTGATAGAAATATGGTAGATAATGGGTGGATGGATTGTGAAGTTGAAGAGCCTTGTTCAGTTGACAATCAGCAACTTTGCGATGGTGAAAGTGGTGAAATGTTATCTGTCCACATCTGTAATCACATTGGGGTAAGTGCCCATAAAATTAGTAACTAGCATGTATGAAAATAGCATTGGTGTGAAAGGGTATAGTGTAATGATACTAAGGTGAACTCCACTTCAGAAGTCTATGGTAATTTAATCAAGTTAGCTCTTTATCTCACAACGTAATAAATTAATCTGCAAAATCTTTATTGGTTTATTTAAATACCCTACAGTCATGTTAAAGTCAGTAAATTATTTTAACTACATTTAAATGCCACTTATTGCAGTGATGGTATTAATATATGTGTGGACACTTGACCATTATGTTCCAAAACCTTGGACAAAAATAGAAAGTTGATCTCCATCTTGGGACTACAGTATAAAGTTTTACTTTTTATGAGTAATAAACTTAGAACTCTGTGTAAACCCCTGAAAGTTCTTTACTTCAAAAGTCACAATACCAGCATTTGAGGAAATATGTTGGTTGTCATAACGGATCTATACTTTTTTGTCGTATAAGTGTGTAAATGAATAGATAGCATATTTTAAAATTATTATAATCTATCTACATATTCCATGTATTAATCATTTTTATGTTTACAGGCAATGTCCTATTCAGGGACAGGGTGGGTCTGGTTTACCCAGATTCCCTAGTTGCAATGCAGCAACACAACCCAATATAATTTTATATATCATATAAAATTTGTTGGTTGGAAATACAAACCACTTTGTCTGTATTTTCCCTTCTTTGTTTCTGCCTCTCTGAGTCTTACTCTTTGGATTGAAATCAATTAGACTATTTGTTATTGGCCTGCTTTATTGAAACGGGCAGTTTAATTTATTTGAATGGGTTTGTTGTTGTATTGTCGAGCTGAAGGGTGTCTTGATCTCGCTTTGTAGTTACAGGTCACTTATGCAGGTGGGTGTCTTTCCATTTACATGTTTTCCAATAGCCCCACTTAAAAACATTATTTTGTCCAAAAAACAATCATGTAAAAAGTGGCCAAAATGACCAGCTATCAACCTCTCAAATTGTATGCACATCACTGTGATTGCTGTTTTGTGGATCAGACATTAAATACATAAGTAAACTTTGTTTCAAACACAGTTGGCAGATTTGACTATTTATGTATTTGCTAATATTACTAGTTTATATAACAACATATCACTTTTCCAGACGGATGTTTCCAGTTCTGAAGGTTAGTGTATCCGGCTTGGATCCGAATGCCATGTATTCCTTTCTCCTGGATTTCAGCCCAGCTGATGGGCACCGCTGGAAGTATGTGAATGGCGAATGGGTACCAGCAGGCAAACCTGAACCCCACAGCCACAGCTGTGTCTACATCCATCCAGACTCCCCTAACTTTGGGGCTCACTGGATGAAGGCACCAGTATCTTTCAGCAAGGTCAAACTGACAAACAAGCTCAATGGAGGAGGGCAGGTGATAATGTTTATGTCTTTTCAACCATTGTATCAAGTGTACCCCACCTTAAGATGTTAAGATCCATGTAAAATAAATCTAAAATCAATTATACACATTTAACTTTGTGGTAAAAATTTGGGTTTGATAAGAGATTTAAGTTACTTCCCAAACTTAACTACAATAGACCTCACAAATGTTCTTGTGACTTGGCTAAAACATATCTCCAAAGACACACTCCAAAGCCTTTTTTAAAAAAGTGTACTACTTTTGCCACATTTTGTCTGTCTGTGTTAGAGATTTAGATTTACCTTTTTGTCTAGTGTCTATGTGCTTTTGGCAATATATTATCAGGATCTTTCTATATAACACAATATTCTGGGTTAAAACCATACAGCAAAACATCACAAGTGTTTTAATGGAAAAGCCTGGAAATGTTTTATAGATCTCAGAAAACAGAAAACAAGTACATAAACAATATTTTTTACCAAAGCTGGGATCCACATTTTGCCTTATTTGTTCAAATTTAACTTTTGGACAGAAAAGTATGTACTTTGTTAAAAACAGACACTGCACACAATCTGGCTAATATCATCTCTATTGTGAAACAGTATAGTGCTGGGTTTTGTGTTGCTGCATTGGTCGTACATAATGTCTTTCCCAAGATGTTTGTTCTTGAAATATTAGATTTTTTACTTTCCTTGCCCAACTTTTCTTTTCCAACTCAGTATTTTAATAACAATAGAAATCCATTTCAAAAACTGTACATACATCATATTGACGGTGTGTCTATGGATAGACCTGTGTACCATAATCTGGCCTGTCAGTCATCGGGCTGCTCTTGTACCCAAACAGAGCTCAGGAGCTTTTAGGAGCCTTGACTTTCCTCTAATCATGCCGTGTGCTGCGGTGGGGAAATATCAAGTGTGCATTTATACAATTAGTGCTCCCTTCGGCGTCCACTTCACCTACGGAGCCCCTTTGTTCGGCAGGGACTGCATGTAAACAGGAATAAACAGCTCTTAATTGCCACTTTTTCCAATTAATGCACTTCCTGACGTTCAGACGGAGCACACTCTACTTCAGCCAGTCATCTGGGGCTTTCATTTAAGGCCGGAGAGAGGTGCTCCAGCATGCTCCATTCGAGTATGACTCCTCTGCTAAATTATCGCCGGTATTAACATGAGCCCCCCTACCCCACCCGCCAGCCCACCTCACCTGCTCACCATATCACCCCACTACCACCCTGTCTGCCCCATCCTCCTCTCCGCAGCTCCGCTCTTTTTCTCAGGCGTTTTAAAATGCAGTGTTGGCAGTGGAGAGGACAGTGAGAGAGAATCAGCTCTAAATGAAATAATTGCAGTGGTTAGTTGTACATTATGGTAATTACCTGTGTTTTTCTATGCAAAATAAATTTAGCCATCAGTCCTTAGATGCTTCAGGAGCAAAAAAAAACGAGGATAATTTAAAGAAAAAAAAATAACTAGAGGGCGAGAAAAGCATACAAAGCCCATTCTATGAACTGGCTAATTTTTGGCTCTCATCACTCACTGGCATGTAAAAGGTGAAAAAAGCTGGCAATTAAAATAAAAAAAGTTTGGGTAATGCATGTAAAAATACATATGTGATACACATCTGTTTGCTCTACGGTGGATTGTTCAGTGTTTATCACAAAATTCAGCAATCATCAATGTTTATATAGTCCATTATATATTCATTTATATCAGTGTTTGTATTAATCTTGATTAAATGTTCTAAATATGTAATGTGGTCTTTTAATTGTTTAATTAACCCAATCTGTTTTTGATATATTTGACCACATCTTTTTCTGGCGTAGATTATGCTGAATTCTCTTCACAAATACAAGCCACAGATCCATATTGTACGTGTCGGTGGTAGTCACAGGATGGTTTCCAACATCTCCTTCACTGATACCCAGTTTATTGCTGTTACAGCCTACCAGAACGAAGAGGTTAGATCTGTCTTTACAAATCATATACTAGACATCAAACATAAGTCTGTGAATGAGTCAGTTCATAAGTTCAGTTGGTTAGTCTAGCATTTAGATCAATCAAATCAGTTATTAAGAGAGTATTAAACAGCTCACCGCTTTACCAAGCATTTAAGCGAACTAACACTCACTTATTTACGTTTTATTAAAAAAACTGTTGAACACAACTTTAACTGTTATCCACCTAAACTTTAGTTTTGTACTGTTTACAGTGGAAGCATTTATTCCTCTGGATTAGAATGTCTATTAAATGCTGAAAATATAAGTTCAGTTCCGTTAGTAGGTCAATCAGTTACTTAGTCTCTAGTTGTCAGTAACTACATATTTTATCAATTACAAAGTCAGCTAGTTAGTCAATGTGAAACATGTACAAAAATATTGAGATACACCTTCCACTCATTATAATTATGTGTTTTATGTGTATGGATTTTACCTTTGCTGTCTATTTTCTGAATAACTTCTGGCCTTTACATTAACACAAAAACATCTGGGAGCTACAGGGGCAGTTATGGCTTAGTAGTTAAGGTAATGGGAAATCGGCAAGTTGCCAGTTCAAACCACACTACCACTAAGTCTACACTATTAAGCCCCTGAAAAGCAAATGCAAAAATATATATGTAAAATAAATAAAATTATAAAATGCTGATGGTGTAGTGTACATCATACCACCAATAGACAAGTGACTATTCAAATCTGATTAAATGATCAAATCCTCATTATTTGTCACGTACATGACATACAGTCCTACACTGTACAACAGGTAGTGAAATGCATTTTAAACCAACTCAGTTATTACACAAAATGCAATATATATATACATACTGCATCAATATATTTAGAGCCAGGTTTTCCCTCTCGTCCACTAATTGTAACTGATCTTTCAAATACGCTTCAAGTTGAAACGTTGGTGAGATGTGTATGTGTCCCACTAGTTTTGTAGTATACGAAACCCAAAATCTGGTGCACTGCCCTGCAAAATTTACAACAGCCTAAAAGTATTGGATGTTAGTAACAACAATTGTTTTAAAGCATTGACAAAAATTTAAATATTTCTATTTAAGCATTAAGCATTTTAGCATTCTATTAAAAGCAGCCCACCACTTTTAAGGTCCAGGTTTAAACCTATATATTTGGCTTTTGTTTATGGAATGGAGCATAGCATCTTTTTACAAAAAAAAGAAAGTGTGATGCTAGTATTATATAGAAACTAGTAAGATTGTTTGTGTGTGTATGTTAAATATATCAACCTTTACATCAGATAACTGCTCTGAAGATAAAATACAACCCCTTCGCAAAGGCATTTCTGGATGCTAAAGAAAGGTAAAGTGCGTTTATTTGTTATAAAATGTCATTCACAATATAAATAGTTTTATCAATGTAAAGAAATGTTTGTCTGATTTCACATCACTGTGGGCAAATGCCTTCCTCAGTCTATTATATCATATCAAGCATTAGCACTAGTTAAGCTAGCATAACAGTGCAAAATCAGTAGTGATTAGCAGACAATTATTAATCGTTTACGTGGGAAATTGAGTGAGGGTATGAGTAAGGAGCTTGTTGGAGAGACAGTGTGAAGTGAGGGTGAGATATTTGGAGGGGGTATGATGAAGAATGTGCGAGGTGTAACACACCGGTGATCATTATAAACAATGATAACTCATATGCTAGCTGTTTTACCGTTATTTAACAATGAGCGAAGCAAAAAAAATGGTAATGCACTATATTGTGAAATCTTTCATATATCATATATATGGGATAGTGTCACTAATCATGCTGGGTCCATTATTGTAATAATGCATTAACTCTGTTTTAGGGCTTGTACAGCAAATTCAAAGAAAAAAGGGTGAACCTTAATGAATTTAATTATCAAAGCAAACAGAACCAAAGATATAGAACTATAAAGGCTAAATTAAAAAGTGGTTGTAGTGAAGGGTCTAGAAGTGCTCGAAGTACTCAAACCTGACTGAGATTGATAAAAACTCACTTATGCTCATAAATGCTTGGAACAATTAAGTTTAATGACTTAGGAATTGTTTAATCTGCAGGAGCCATCCCAAAAACTTCCTAGAATCCCCAGCTGAGAATCAACATGTTGGCATCCCGCACTGTAAGTCAAGGCAAATAATACACAACAACCAGGCATAACATTATGGCATCCTGTGATGTATGACTGGGTCAGAGCATTTCCAAAATTGCAGCTCTTGTTAGGTGTTTCCAGTCACTGATTTGTGTTAGGGAAGTAATGATTCAGCAAGGATCTACGAATTGATTTACTTGGCTGATTCTTTTTAATTAATCGTTCTTCAAACTATTTCAGCTTGAATGTATTTACTTTTTATTTTTTTAAATTTTAAATAATTTTTACCATTTTCATTTTGCCAATCTACAATATAATTGTGATCCACTGTGACATCTATGTAACTAGGCTGAAATGGCTTAATATTAGGAAGAAATTAATATTTGTTAAGTTCATAACAAATAATGTGTTTTCAATTCCATGTTGTGAACCCAGTATCGTGAATCATATTACATCGTAGCTAAAGTGTAATTTTACTTGCCTAGTCGGTAATATCTGTCAAAAGTGGTAAACCACTGACACATTCGTGTGTGATTAAAGCTTATTGATGCAAGTGGGGAGCCTACAAATGAGTTAGTGTAGCTCAAATTTCTAAAGAAGTTAATATGTTAGATTATCCAGTTCGTCACAGTTTTGTTAGCAAAAACAGGGATCAACACAGTAATAGAAAAGTGATCATAATGTTATGCACGATCTGTGTAAAATCTATCCAACAAACCATTTTTAGCATGTTGTTTGTCACAATATGATCACAATAGCTTAATTAAATCTTTTATATCTTTGCATTTGAAAGGTGGCTGGTATATTTCAAACCCAGACACCTTTTGTACCTCTGGAAGTGGAAATTTTCCATACCCAGGTGGGTTACCCCTTGCCCCTCACCATGGGTACAAACATTATTCAAGTTTGCATGGACATCGAGCCTCACCGTATCCTCCACCTCCTTATCTGCACCACCACCGCAGCCACAATTCAGGTAAAGTGCACTCAGATAACACTCGGGTGAAATGCATGTGTACACAAAAACAGCAATTTTGCAATTGAATTGTTTGAGATTTTTTAAATTGACCACTTCAAAAAATATTATCTGGCATAATATATTCAACCAAAACAATATCTCACAGTGCGCGAGTGCATATGTTTTAGCCAGTGTTACTGATTATTTGGTAATGAATAGAGCTAATATATTATTGCCAAAACAACTGCCAAATCAAGCATCATTACTTAACGGTCTACAGTTAAGTCAGACAAGACAGTCAGCAATTAAGTACAAGTAAAGTAAAGCAAGTAAAAGCTGCACATGTGTTAAATGTGTTACATGTGTTCAGAGCCAGTCAGTAAATGTACACCTACAAAGAATAACTGTATAGAATGCTTCTTATTCGCATCAATCCACATGAAATAAATAGTTTTTTTAGACAGTTTATAACTGTGAACAATAAAAATAAAAAGCTGTTCCAGCTCAACAAGAAAAGAAAATGTGCAAACAAGGTTGAACATTTTTAAAAATAATTTATGATTAATAAAAATTTACAGCAAGCCAGATCACTACTAAGCCAGTAAAGTATCAATGTTGTCCTTGAATTGAGAACATCCGCTGAGCTTCTGCAAGCAATCTCAGCTCACCAAATTGTTCCAGACTTTGTTAAAACAGAATATAGTTATATTGGCTTTTCAGTATTTTGGTATATTGTTATCTGAACACAGTTAATCAGTCAATTTAAATTTAAACCAGTACACAAGTGAAAATTATACAATAATTCTGTAAGGGCTGAAAACAGAGAAAGCTACTGTTGTCAGTTTTACTTTGTTTGATGGGGAAAAACACACATCGGGGTAACTGTGACAGTTATTTTCAGAACATATATGTTTGTTAGCAACAAAATGTGCAAGCAGGACGGTGGTAGCCTAGTAAGTAGAGATTTGGACCATCAATTTTAGGGTTAGAGTTTAAATCCCAGTTCTGCCATATACCCACTGTTAGGTCTCTTGACTCCAGGGTCATTGGAAAATGGCTGACCCTGTGCTCTAACCCCAACAGCTGACCCTCTGATCTAATGTATATAACATGTAATGACATTCAACTAAAAAAGCCAAATTCTGTCTATCCAATAAAACTGATTCAACAAATCAATACAACTCATTTAATCTTTATAATTTACATGACTCTAAACTGCTTAAATTTATTCCCACGCTCACTTTCATTGCATCATATAATTATTGGTTTATCTTGCAGTCTCTCTATCGGAAAGTCTAAGTCCAAGTGCTCTGCAGATGTTTTCAAGTCATGAGAGCTGGACAGGTGTTTCTTCTCCTGGTCCAGCTGCCATGCTTTCAGTACCTTCTGGCAGAAACTCACCCGGTGTCAGCAGGTCAGTACAGAAGCTGCAAAGCAGCCCGCCCATCACATATCATTGCCTGATTGCACCAAAAAACAATACTGCTTAGCAACAGACTGAATCATGAACTTGCTGCTTATTTTTCTGGGCTGATGGTCAAATGGTTTTAACCATAATGTTATAACTCCTCTAATAAATGACTTCAGAATTGTTTTCTATTCTGTTCCTTTACATAGTGAAATTTATAGTTCATTTATTGTAAATTGAACAGTTGGCTTGATCGCTCGATGTATATAAATATCAAAACCAAAAGTGAATTTATTAGCCTAATCTACCATTGTTGAGATCCCTGTATGAATATTAGTAGGTGCCCACTGTTTCGGTCATCTCCAGCATAAGTTTATGATTTAAAAAATGATAATTCAGAAAGATATGTTAACTCACAGTACACTAAATACCAACTAACAAAATGTTTACATCAAAAAACAAACATTCATGATTTAAATATGATCTCTTTTTTGGTCTAACAGTCAGTATCCTTCCTTGTGGACCGTGAGCAGTTGTAGTGCATCCTCCACCCCACCCGGGGCCTCTGTCAACTCTATTCATTGCCAGGAGGATCGAGCTGATGTTGTGCCCACTTCTGCTTCTCCATGCTCACTCGCAAGTGCAGAAGGCATTTCTGATCAAAATAGGGTAGCTGGGGCTAACTGGCCCGCAGGCTCCACCCATTCATTTTAAAATTATTTCCCCCCCAAAAAAGTACTGCCAAGTGTGTAATGTATAATATCATTTATCTACAGTATGTAAAGTGTTTTTTTTCCAGAACTAAAATATCACAGATCGTACTATTTTCAAATTATACATTAAAACATGTTATTTGCAGACTGAATGTAATAGAAATCAGTGGAATACATAATGTTGAAAAAAAATTAGGAGAACGAAAAGAATTTTGTTAATATTTGTGTTTGGTATTGATTGAACATTGACATTTTAGTTGTAAGTTCTAACAGTGAGTGTTTAGAGGATCAATTGTGGCAGTAGTAGGGATTTTATTTTCATCTTTTCATAAAAATAGGGACGTATATATCCATAAGATAAAACCAGTATGATTTAAAGCTAAATATGACATCAGCTAACATTTGTCATGACACTAGAGAAACTAGAAGTTGGCTTTTTAGACCATGGTATATAATATATATTTAACTGGCCAAGGGAATTGTCATATATGGTTATTTTTGACCTGATTTTCAACTAGGTCAGTTATAGTAGAGCTTAGTAGTTTAGGTACTGGACTGATAATCAAAAAAGAGCCAATTAACATTGGCATGTTGCCACTGTTAGGCTTCCTGAGCAAAGCCTCAACCCTCAATTGCTCTCAATTGTGTTCAATCATAATTGTAAGTTGCTTTGGCTACACACATCTGCTGAACGCTGAAAATGTAAAACTACACACAGACATCATAAAATTGTATTGGGTTGTAACAGGGTGCAAGCAGATTTGTATTTTGATATTTACTGTTGTCTACATAAGCTACAATCATGTAATGCTTACTATGGAATCACTTCAACAGTATACTTCTGCAATTCACTTAAGCACATGTTCTGAGTGGTGGCCAGGCCTAGCCACGGCGAACCGGGAGCGGTCAAGTGCTGCCTTGTTCAAGGACATTTTAGTAATGACCTGTCGATTTTTGGAAAGGAACTGGAACTCTTCCGATCCCAGTTCTATAACCAACAGGTCATGGCAGCCCCAGCCATGTTTAACATTTAATTGATGAAAATGAAATGAGGGGTATTTCTTGATCAAAACTGGACAACCAAACTGAAAACTAAACAATATTTTGCTCTTTTGCTGGGTGTCAAGTGATACCTAAACTATTATACGGTCTTTTCTTTTTTATTCTTTATTTAGTTAACTAAATCTTTATCAGTGGTTATTGTACGCTTTTGTAAAATACAAACAGTAATTGTATAACTTGACTGAATACAACCTTGGAATACATTTAAATGTGTAAGTCAGATCTGTCTGTACTCACAAATGCTAGTTTGACTACACCTACACCTAATTCCACAAAGACCAGAATCATGTAAATATCTATAAAACTGTATGTCTGTGAAGATGGTCAACTCAATATTAATGTAAGTGTAAAGATAAGTTGTGAATTGACTGTAAACAAGAACATAGTCAGGTACCCACAAACTTTTGGCTTTTTGTAAAACCATTTTGACAAATTGTTGGATAAAGTCTTGATTTAATCTCTTTATTTGCTCTTTATCTTCTAGTTTACAAAATGGTCTTGACAACAGGATTTAATCAAACAATGATTTAAACTTTTATGTCAAGTCGTAATGAACCACAGTGAATCAGTGTATGTAGCTTATTATTGTACTACTGTTGCATGTCAGCGTAATTACAATAAGCTTTGGTGTATATTTTATTCTACATTATATTGTATATTGTGCTTGTTGACTCATGTTACCACTAAACAATAAAACTACTGATCATTCATTCGTTTTTTCACCACAAAGTGCTTTTTTCCTGGTCTGTGTAAGAAAACAACCCATTAACACGCTTTCCTGATTTTGTAGGTATGCTATTGGCACACATATTCCCACCAGGGTTATGGTCAGCACTTTGGGTCAGTACAAAACAATCCACTGACCTGTAAGAAAACCCAGCCAGGAAACTTTAAAAATTAATATTTAGATTATCATTGTTTTGTCATTTTTTCAATGGTTATTTAATGTTTAACTACACCAAATATTTATTGTTTTAGTTCATTGTTAATACCTTCAGGTCAAAATTAATTTCAAATCTGATTATAATTATTCAATATGATTTTCAACAGATTCATATGAACTTTAAGGTCAAGAATTTGTTGTTGAATCTCATTTGTTGCTGTGCAACATCTAACCTTGTGATAATGCTTGCTTTGTGACCAGCAGCTTTTGAAAAGTTTGTTTCTTGCCGTCCAAGATAAGATTATCAGTTAATTTTGCTCAAAACACCTCAAAAAGAGAAACGTTTAATGCATTATTGATCTATAGACAATTGATAGTACAAATATTTGCACCTTAAGCTGCTTTAAGATATCTGAGATATGCATAAAAAATTTTTTTCTCATTGACAACTTTCAAATAAGCTTTATTTGTCAAATCTATATACATATATCTACATACACGATCTTTGGCTATGTCTAATGTACTAAGGCTTATGTACTTTTTGTGTATGTATAAATTGCCCAATGAAAGATGACATAATGGACTGGTGGGTAGCACATCAAAGTAGTTCAGTAGCTCGACGTTTTTGAAATTTTTTTAACAAAAAGATTTTACCACCAATTAATTTTTTGTATTAATGGTTGCAATGGTTTTAAATATGCTAAGACAAGTCTCTTAAAGTCCTGTCTAGACGGTTCCACTAGTCCTTTAGTGCGCATGCGCGAGAAATATTTTCCGCGTGCCTTTTCTCTTTCTCACTTGGGTGAGTACGCATGCGCAAAACAGAACCAGTGTACGAGCTTAGACTGAAATGACTTCGAATAAGGTGAACACTTTTACTTTTTACATGTATACAGAACACAGCGTATTATAACTAGAAAATTATATAATAATTATTATACTTGTTAGCTTTTGACTCAGATTGACTAAATTTTTTAACAACAAATGCAATGTGACATTAAATTACAAAAAATAAACAAACAGTAATTAGTCTAGACCAGGGGTCACCAACCTTTTTGAAGCTGCGGGCTACTTTTGGGGTACCAACTAATGCGGCGGGCGACCAG
>JAOUQU010000010.1:1504476-1532809 GCA_028566735.1 Ammoglanis amapaensis
TCGACTATTAGTCGATTAGTTGAAGTAAATGACGACCTCTGGTCGACCAACAAAATCCTTGGTTGTGGACAGCCCTACTTGTAATATAATAATAATAATAATAATAATTAATAATGAATTGTTATTGCATACTAAAGCATATAACATTCTGTTTTGCAGCTGCACCTGAACTTCCTGGATGTCCTGTATGAGATCATCCTGTTCGGGTTCTTTAAAAGTGGCTTTGTACCCGCGTTTGTAAGTGGCTATAAGTGGCTTTGATCTCATCTTACGATAATTCTTTTGCATCACTAAACTAGATTGTTTCTTATTCTTTTTTTCCCGAAGATGAATGGAGGATTCTTGGACCGTTTGTTCAAGCACATCAACAGCTGGCAGACTGAGATCTGGGAGCCAGCAGCCCAACATTGCTTCACAGCTCTGCAAGTAAGTGTCGAACGGTTCAGTTCACCTCCTATCATGTTTTTATATTTTCTGTGATGTAACTGACTCTGTGTCTCACCAATAGAACCAGATGACAGAATTCCTGCAGGTGATTTCCTCGCAGCCTCTTGAGCTGTACAAGGATGCTGGACAGTTGTCTCACGTGGTACAGGGTCTCCTGAAACTGCACATCCAGCAAATGCTAAAGACCGCGAAACAACCTGAGCAGCGCTTTCATTTCTATAGCGAAATATAGTACTTCATATATATAGACTTGATCTAGATTTAGTAATTATACCTAAAATAAGTTTTTCGGCTGTCATTGCTTACTTTTCATTTCTCAGTGTTGTTGTTGCCTATTTAAAATTGTTATTACCTTATTACTATAGTTATTGTATTGTATTCTATATGTTTGCCATGTAAAGCGTCCTTGAAATTGTGAAAGGCGCTATATAAATGTAACTTCATCATTATTATTATTATTATTACTATGTTCTTTCATTCACAGTTTTCATATAAGATTAGTTTAATAGAATTATACAATTTTTGGTAATATATGAGAATGCACTGTATTTTTATTTATTTTATTTTTTTATACTTTATTAATCCCCGAAGGGAAATTGCAGTATGTGTGTGATCATTTATTATGTATTATATAATCTTATTTAAATAAGATTGATTATAAGATATTTTTGTAAAATGATTGGTTTTAAATCACATTTTATTCAATTGTTATTTTGTTAATGAATAAACTACTACTATTTTGTTAATTAATAAATTTTTTTAAATCATTGCTGTCTGTACTGGGATTTTCTATACATCTAATTATTGATTCAATTACACTATGAACACAGGGGGGAACAGAATGTCACCAGGAGGCCTGGTGAATATGGTTCCTATCATAGTACTGTAAGTTATAGTTGGATAAATTATAAAAACACTACAGTGATGCTGGTGCTGTATTTAACCATTGTTGTTTTGCACAAAAAGTTTACTAGATAGATCAGTCTGTTACACTGATATAATAGGAGGATCAGAGGTTTGGGAAATAAGCTTGAAATAAGCCACATGCATAACAATGACTTAATAAACACTGCAGTGATGCTGCTGGTGCTTTTAACTATTGTAATCATGTATAAAAGTTAATTTTGTAGATCAGTAAATTATTCTAATATTTACAAGAGGGAATTACCTTGGGGTCCTGGACAATATGAGTTTCCACATGTACATTAATGTCTAATGATTTATAAAACACTTCAGTGAGGCTGATGTATTTAACTCTGATCATTATGTAAAAAAGTTTGATCTATATATTAGTCCATCAAACTAAAGATAGAGAGTGACACCATTACCTGGAGGCCAGAATATATAGTTACCTATATATAGTTATAGTTACCTGTAAGTCCCTATGGCATAGGTAAGAGATTAATCATATAACCTTGCTTCATGTTCTGCAGAAATTACATCAATGTCACATAAACAATAAAGAGATTTTTTAATGTCATCATTTTGCTTTGCAAAGCAAACAGCATTGTAAATGCGCATCAGTGAGCATAACAATAAGTTGTCATGGCTACAGCAGTTGATTTTGGTGAATAAATATTACTAAATATTATTAAATATTAGCTTCTGTGGTTTTCTTTAGACCGAAATAACATTACATTATAGTTAGTAAAATATCTTGAGGGCGGCACAGTGGCTTAGTGGTTCGACACTGTCGCCTCACAACCCGAAGTCCCGGGTTAGATTCCAGGATCGGCCTGGGGTCTTTCTGTGTGGAGATAACGCTAAACATGCTCAATAAATAAATAAATAAATAAAAGTAAAATATCTTTCTTTGACCTGAATGATTTAATCTAAAAATAAACATTGCAAGAAGCGCTGTGCTTTCATTCTATAAGTTAGTTTCTTGATAGTACAATGTTTACCTCTTTTCTCCTTGGCAACATTCAGTTTAAACAAACATTTTGTCTTTTGCTGCTCTGGTAGGGATCATGCCGCAAGCTTTAATTCACGTGTTTCACATCGTATCATTATAATGACCGCTGAAATAATTAAATCCGTCTTGCTGGGTTCCACCGTCACTTTACAGTAAGAATGTTCTGGTCATTTCTTTATGTAGTTTGGTTTTTCCATCTACCCCCGCCCCAAATATCAGATGTTGAGGAGATGTAGGATAAACGGCAAAATTCCAACACCATCCTCAGTTCCTCTGAATAAACAGCCATCTATGCTATCTGGCAATACTGGTCAAGAGTTAGTTAACATTATATATAGCCGAGTCATAATCACTCAACAAAAAATAGAGACAGCACATTCTATTGAGCAGGTATTAAGTCCAATCAATGTAAGAAAGTGCTGCCAAAACAAAGTGTTAAATGTTGATAGACAAGATAGTTGTCCCAAAAAAAGACACTAGTTCTTCTTCTTCTATGAGGCTAGAAGAGTGTGTCAATGACATTGGATTCTTGGGAATCCACATCACAAAGAATCTAACGCCGACACTTAACACTTGCCAGGTGGTGAAGAAAGCATGTCAGAGATTTTTCTTCTTTAAAAAGCTGAATAAGCTTTCTATCAGGTGCAATATACAGGTCAATTAAGACTTGCACATACAGACTGAGGAACAGCTTTTTGACCCAGAACTCTAGTTCTATTACACCCTCCCCCCGCTCACACATTTTCCCTGCAGCAAGAACCCAAATCATACTTTCACATAGCTAAAAGAAATGCATAACTAATATATAATTGGATATATGAATAATATAGTTTAATTTAATTATAGTAAAGACTGTTGAACATGGGATATTGGACAGATATGGAGCACATTGGCAAGGAAAATGTGCCATGTTGCTGTACACCCAAAATTACTACATGCTGTGATGTAATCAAATGTGCTTTGACTATTAGTCAACAGCAAAAGACATCAACTATAAGTCCTAAGGCGCAGACATTCATATGACCACTTTATAATCTTCACTATGTATACTGTGTAACTGTGTAACTATAAATCTGAATTTTACTTTTAAAGAAAAAACAAACCTTGTGCTTCAGAAAATCATTTTATTGAACAATGCAATGTACAATTCCTAGCTTTAAAAGTTGTAACATGTTTGTAAAATACAATGAAAAAAATGAGATCCATTAATTCTCTGATATGTTTTTGTTATATGATATCTGGTATCTGATTTTCAGTGTTTTCACTTCTAAGCTTCATAAAAGTTTACCTTAAACACACTGAAAAGGTTGGGGCAGAGATGGAATTCGTAATATTCAAATGATGGGTTGTGGCTCACATATTGTACCAATAAGTTTGAAAATAAAATTTGTTACAATCTTCATCTTCATGATATATCACCATTTGCTGTTCATATATTGTAAAATGTCTCGGTCCGTGTTGGGCGTTGGCACAAAGCACTGTGAAACATACGTGATCTGTCAGACTCTCTGACAGAGCTGCATAAGACCCCATCATGCATCTGTTAGGATAATTGCTAAACATGTTGCCATCAAATTGCAGGGACATTGTTCTATATGTGTCTATTTATAAAATACAATGCTGATCACTAATAAGCTTGTTCCACCTTTATAAGTTAAATTAAGATTCAAAAGAATTAATGAATTACATATTTTTTTTCAAAAAAACCACCTTTTCTTTAAATGGGGTTTGTAAAAGAGATAATTAAATCCAAATCAACCAAAAAAGAGGATAGCTGTCATTATAAACAGAACAAGAATTTAAAATCTACATCTGTAAAGAAAATATAATGGAATCTGCAAACAACAAAAATATACACAAGCAAATTCTTAAGAATTTTTTTTTAAAGTAAAACAAACAAAAATGATCATATTTCCTTTTTGAACTGCACACCAGGTGCATATCATAGTCAAAGCTTAAAATATTCATATATTTCATATAGCTACCAACACTAAATTATTCTTCAGTACAAAGGATACAAGACTGTCCTCTCTTCATAAACATAATCAGGGGTCATATCATATTTGGAAGGTTGTATAAAATAGTTGAATATCTCGTTACATAGTTACATTAAGACATCATGCAACCACATAATTCACTAATCATCATCATCATCATCATAAAATCTATTCAGTTTAATTTGTTTCTCTACAGAAAGAGTTTCTGATTCTTCCAACAGTAAACTGGCAGCATGATCATGATCGCCTACTATTTTCTCATTTTTCTTTACCTCTTTCATCTTTGTTCCAAAATCCATAAGATCATTGAACTGAGAGCTTGAAGATTTTAAGTTTAGACTTGAGTTTTCGCCAAAGCCTGCAAATATGTCATCCAGAAACTGTGAAGCACTGAACTTATCTTTATCCTTGCCACCATGGTGATCTTGCTTTGCTTCTTCATTTTGGTTGGCACTTGGAGACAGACAGTTATCATCTTGTAGTAACAGCAAAAGATTAGCACGCATTGGTTCTTTGGTATTGGCATCCTGATAGACAGTATCCTGAGCTGAAGTTGGTAGGCTGAAGTCTAGTAATTGCGAGTCAACATTTATGGTATCCCAAGTAATCAATGTTTCATCACTTTCTAAGACCAGGTCTCCTCTGTTGTTATTATTGTTGTAGTTGTTGTTGTTATTGCTGTTAACATTTCCATTTGTGGGTTGTTCATCAGCAAGTACGACATCAATCACTGTTACCTTTACTTTATCAGATTCTTCACTCTTATTTTTGACCAGGTTCTCACTTTCATTAGCATTTCCCGTGTCCACATTCTCATGCCCTTCATTTTGATTCATACTGTATGTATCTCGATCTGTGCAGTTCTCCATTCCATTTACATTCAAAATGTTATCTTCCTTTATTTCTTCCTGCTTCATTGTTTGCTCCTTAATTTCTTCTATTTTGGGTCCCTCTGTTTGCATTTGATTTCTTGTTGATTGCTCTGTGACTTTTACCTCAGCATTCTTTGGCTCGCCACCAATTTCGTTGGATACAGATTTTATTTGGTGTTTTTTAGTAGGGCCAGTAATGTCATTTACTTGTATAGTTTTTTCTTTGCGCTCTCGCTCTGTCTTTTCATTTTCTTTCTTTGCTACTGATTCATCTGTAGGTGGCCAAGAAGGCTTCATGACTTTGGGTTCTTTTTCCAGACCAGAGTTCTTCTTTGGTGTTTCGCTCTGAGGTGGCCAGTTAATTGCAATTTTACTCAACTTTTGGGCATTTTCTTCCAACTTTTGTAGACCTTCATTTTCATCTATAGTCGAGTCTTTGTGATTTGTGGTATGTATTGCTTTGATTTCAGGTTTGATTGGAGAAACTATGTTAGTTTTTTCTGACTTGTTTTTCTGATTTTTTGTACTCCAGAGCTCTTGGTGGGGTTTTTCTCCAAATCCTTCATCATAATTGCCTTTAGCCTTGAAAAGTTGTTTGTAGTGAGGTTTGCAGTACATCCGTCCATGGAGAGAGGCATAGTTTCCAAGACTGGAGAAAAACACGATCATTTAGAGTCTGAATAATACAATGTAAATAATACAGTCTAAACAATCATCATATTACCATATTCCTAACAAAACTATACACTCATATATGTAAAAGGTCACAATCTAATCAATGCATTGTTATTAGTTATTTATAATTTGAACAAATTCATTCGAAATACTCACATCACAAATAAAATGTTTTTCCAGCTTGAAAATGTAAATGTCAACATATTTTGTGCCAACTATTAATACATGTAAAACAAAATTAACTGTATTTGGGACCTACAACAAAAAAATATTAGAGTTGCAAGCAAGGTTTTAAAAACCTGGGGGGGGTGTAATTTTTTGTTATTAAGCAATGAAATAAAAATCTGACAATGCCAGAAACAATGAATAATTATCTATAAGCACATACCTTAGTTGGCTGTTACAGTGGGAACATCTAAAACAGCTTTTATGAAAATTTTGTTTGTCCGCAATGAGAGACTCCATGGGATACACCCTCTTGTGACATCCCGGACACAGTTCGTTGTCTGGTACTTTTATTTTCTGTAAAAAACAAACAAACAGGTAATAAATATGTAAAATAGTATTTAAATAGTTAAATTATGCATATAAAACAACATTCATAACTCAAGAACATCACATTTAGTATATTAATAAAAAGTCAAAAATGTAAAAAATGTTAATTGTGCAAACACTCGTTAGTGGAAAATCTAGCTATTGCATTATTCAATTACACAAATTTTACAATTGGATTAATTTGCCCATTTCAATAATAATTTAGAAATTTTATGTATAACCATATAAAGTGAAAATTTCTTTCCATTCCTGTTGGAGCATCGGGCAGTTTTCACAGTTTTAGTAGTGAATGTGTTTGTTACAGAAAGTGATAACTACTCTGAGCTAACCAACGACGATAAGATATGACCTGGAGAGTTCAGACTCTCAACACTGGTGTAGCGTGGAAAATCTTTCTACTCTACCTGGGGCCATGTATACCCTTAGTCACACAATGTTTTAGTAAACATCACACTCATTAGTGTTTTCATGCCATATCACACTTTTTTACCGGTGACAACAGTCTGCTGTTGGTGTGACACACTGTGGGAGGTTTGCTGAACTGAAACGTTGAATCCAAGGTTCTTGAAAAGGTTTTCACTATCTGCCCATGACTTTTGTAAGTTCTTCAATAGCTCCTCTGCTGAGGCCTCAGGAGGCACATCCAAAACAGGAACCGTTCCTCTCACCACATCTGCATACGTTGGAGGATCGCATCGTGTTTTTACACTCTGAGAATGTGCAGAACTCTCACTTCTTGACCCTACAATTGTATTTCCAAACTCATCAACAGTTGAAAAATGCTCCGTAACAGACTTGGTCTCCGAAAAACCGCTGGGTTCATCGATTTCCTCCTGTTTCCTTCTATCCTCTTTGAGATACTGGTGGGCCTGCTCACCCATCTCAAAAACATTCTTCAGGGCCTTGATATCAAAGCTGGGTATCTCCTCAGCCTGGGAAGGTTTTCTCTCTGGTTCATTAGTATCTTCAGTATCGCTGCCCAGCCTCTCTGGAATCATAATAGGGTCCTTCCGTATATAGACTTTGGTTTGGGGGGATTCAAATTGGTTGACAAGTCTGGACAAGTCAACCTTGGGCATGTCCTCTTTCGTCTTCTCTTGGATGTTCACAGATATTTCTGTCTCATTGTAGTCTGAATCTGGTCCGAGACGCTCTGGAATATCAATGGGATCTTTCCGTACATACTGGCGAGCACTTTCTAGCTTCTGAGCCTCCTCAAAAAACTCCCGCTTGTCTTTTACACTTAACATTGAGTCAGCCTCTGATGATGACTCAAGCATCGATGCCTCTGTCATGTGGGCCTCCGTTGAGAACTCCTGGTGACTTGACGAGTGAGTCTCTGCTACGTCATCATGCACACTGGTTGTGTAAGTTGTAGAAGAGGCTGCTCCATGTGATAGCTTAGCTGTTGTGTCTTTCAGTTTGGATAATTTATCAGAGCGACTGATAGTTGGAGATGGTGTAGCTCGGCTAAAACTTGTGGATGTTTCAGACCAGCGAGGAGGAGGAGTGGGTGTTACACCTGATCTGTAAGGAGGAGGTGATGAGGTAACTCTCATAGGAGAGTCTGTCCTTCTGGCTGTCTCGATGCAAATATATGTAGGAGATGGTGTTCTCATTCTAAGCTCTGGAGGCAATGTTTTTGATTCACTTTTTTCTTGAACAGTATTTTCCATAACTTTCTTCTGAGATTCCACTTTAGCTGAACCAATGCATATTTTGGATATTGTCTGGGTTGCTCCACCAGTTGGTTTCTTTTCCTTTACTAGTTCTGACTCTGCCATTTCCAGTGAGATATGTTTTTCCTCTAAAAAGTTAAGATTTGTTTGAGCAAGATTTTTTACATACAAAATAATCTCCTGAAGTTTTCTTTTATTGTACTGTGCACGACTAAATTCTGCTTTTTCTTCAGCTCCTAGTAACCATTCAGGGATTAAACCCAGCATTACTTTGACAGATTTTGCATCCATTTTCCCCTCTTCTTGCATAATCTTGGTATAACTAAGAAGTTGTTGCATCTCCTCATATCTCTGAGCACTTGCAATCTTTTCTGCAGTTTCCTTAACATGACATGACTCAACGGCTGGTATATTTGATCCCGTAATGTGTTTCTTAATTTGAAACTTTTCTTTTTCTTTTTGTTGAATGTTTTTCTGTTGAACTGTGAACTCTTCATGCACAAATACATTTTCCTCTTTAATAACCTTTTGAGTTGCTGATGTTTGGCTTGACCTTTGTTGATGAACCTCCAATGATGTGGCTGGCAGCACATGCATTTCTACTGATTGTTTAGGCATCACTGGTGATGGCTGCATTCTTGGCATCTGTTTGGCTTTCTGCATTTGTATCTCTAGCTTTGTGTTCTCTGTAATCTTAGCTTGTTCTTTCTTTCCAATTTCTGTGTATCCTGTTGTTGTTTGGGACGAAACTTGGCCAATACTTGATTGAGAGATGTTTTGTATAGATGTTTGGTCTGTAGCTGTTTGATCTCTTTTAAATGTCTCTTGCTGTTGAGGTACCTTTATAGTTTTTACTTTAAAATTTGGGGTTACTTTTGGGATTTTGGTTGGTTGTTGTGTCTTTTTTGTTTCCTCAGTTATAATTTCTTCAGAAAGGCACTGGATATTTTCTGAATGTTTCTGTATAGAAGTAATCTTTTGCTTGTCCCCTGCATGAGAGCTTGACTTGACGTTTTGAAAAGGTTCAGTTGCTGGTGGAGAGGGAATAACAGGTTTTGGCTGAAATGTTATCTTACTTGTAACCTTGGTGTCAGTAGCAGAAGTAATTTTTTGATCAGAAGTACCGCCAATTGATTCAATCATTGTTTTCTTACTTTCTTTAGAAAAGGATGGTTTGCTTAACTGAATGGTTGCAGCTGTATTTTGTTTGACAGGTGGTTGAGACATTTTTGAGGTACTGTGTTTTATTTGTTGTTCTTGTATTTCTGGGAGTTGTTTCTTAAAAGTTTCCCTTTCTCTGCTGACCACAAGTGACTTTTTGTCCAACTCTGCTTCTTGCTGTGATTCAGTTTTAACTACACATTGATCAATTGTTTCTATGGTTGACTCTGATTCGGTATTACTAGTAGGGAAAAACCCATTAGTAGGAGAAGTTGGAGTCTTGTTCTTTTCTGCTTCCTCTCTTTGCTTGCGATACCTTTCTTCTGCCATCATAAGTGGTGTCATAAACTTCCTTGCATAAGGTCTGGATTTTGGTTCTGCCACCGGCTCTGGGACTGGTGGGAGTTTAATTGGAGGAACAAACACTTTTTTAGGTCGGGGTGGTTCCTCTGGCTCTATCTTGTTTATTTGCATTGCTGATGGAATTTTTGTGACTAGTGGAGGGGGCATCTTCGGTTCCTGAACCCTTTCTGAATGATTTGACTCCTTTGTTTTGATTTCTGTGACTGTTGTAACACGTTTTGCTTCCATTTTTGATTGCTCATTCTCACGTACTTGTGGTGGAGGAGCAGGCGGTGGGACAACAGAAGCAGTTTGTTTTTTTGGCCACTTAGGCTTTTGTGCATCTGGCTGTTTTGGAAGCTCAGACTTTGGCACTTTGAAAATAGGTCGGGGCTTTGGTTTTCCAGGATTTGACTGAGTCACATTGCTGAGTTCTTGTTGTGATGGTGGAGGGGGGAGAAGGTCTTGAGGGGGTGGTGGAAAAAAGTCAGTGTCCGATTCAGTGACAGGTGGAGGTGGTGGTGGAAGTGGGGGGTCACTATTCTGTCTCAAAGGCAAATGAGCAGGAAGAGAACTGGTAGTCATAATCACTGGTGAAGGAGGAGGAGGAAGGGAAAGCTCAGACTCTGAAGGTGGTGGAGGAAAATTTGGAGGAGGGGGAAAATTTATTTTTGGCTGTGGCTTCTTTTTGATCATTCCCTTTGGATTCAGGTTGAGATTCAGATTTTTGATGTTTTGCTCAGTCTTTAAAGTTTTAATGTTTTGTTCTGATGTTACATTTTTCGTAGTCTTTTGGGTAATGATGGTTTGTTCAGTCATCACCCTTTCCTGCGTGATTACTCTGCTTTCTTGTGTTTGCTTTACGGTTTTATTTGATTGCTTTGTTACTTTTGTTTCATTTTCTCCAGAGCATACAGCACTGCTTTCTACCTCTTTCTCATTTATCCGTTTACCAATGTTCTTTCTCTTTATCATTACATGACTAGAGGTATTTTGTTGTTGTTTTACTTGCTGTTCTTTCATATTTGTCGTATGTGAGGATTGCTCTGACTCAGACTGACCAACTACAGTCATCTGTTTAGAGGCTGAATTCAGTTCTTGAGTAACAACCTGACTTTGTTCAGGTTGAACATGAATTTGTTTTTGTGCGTGTAATTGTAATTCGGTTCCTTGAGACATTTTTTTAGAGTTGACTGGATTTGTAGGCTTCGAATCAGTTGTAGTCTGTGTTGAAGGGCATGCACAAGCCTCTTTTTGTGCAGGTACTGATTTACTTTTGGTAGATTTAACTTTCCTTATAGGATTTGTTTTGGATTTATAATTTGATTCTTCCTTTTTCTGCATTAGACATCTAATAGTTTCATGAACATCGCCTTTGATGACCTCTTCCTTCTCTACCTGGTTTTGTTCGTGTTCATAAAGAGATTTAATTGACGTTTTGATGTCACCCTCTGTACTAGCTCTTCTTTGCATATGAGAAGATGCAGGTTCCAATAAAAGCTGAATGGTGCCCTTCACATCTCCCTGCTCACTCACTTGATGTTGAAAAACTTTCTTCTCAGTTGATGCTTCCTGTAAATTTAGTAAGGCCATTTGAATATCACCTTTAACAATTTCTTCTTTTTCCACTTCTTTTACTGCCTGCTTTGCCTCCTCTAGTGATTTTAAAGTGTTCTTGATATCACCTGCTACTACATCTTCAACTATCACCTCAGTCTTGGTAGTGATTGATTTCTCAAGAGAATCTAGGGCACCCCTGATGTCACCATGGACAATTTCAGGTTTCTCTAGTTCTTTAAGCTGGTTTTGGGCATCTTCTAGAGATTTAAGTGTAGTGTTTATATCACCTTTGACCACCTCCTCTTTCTCAACCACTTTGTACTGACTCACTGCTTGGGTTAGAGAGTCAAGTGCAGCTCTTAGGTCTCCTTTTACAATTTCCTCTTTCTGTATGTTGTTTAAAGACAGTACTGGTTCCATCATAAAAACCTGGACTGTGTGGTGAACATCCCCAGGAACAATATCATCATCTGCAACTGTTCGTTCAATTGCTTGACGATTGTTCTTTAGGATCAATTTTGTATGCTCGACATCTCCACCAATAATCTGTTCTTTAGTTGTTTCTTGGGATGTTTCATCGGAACCTATCTGAAGTTGCTTCAGGTATTCCAGTGCTCCAGACTCAATACATGTTGAATAAAAGCTCACATTGCCTCTTTCTGTATCATCTATTTGTATTTTTGCAGCATTGTCTTCAGCATCGCTTTTGCACAAAAGCCTTTGAAGGGTTACACGCACATTTCCTTTAACAATATCCTCTTTCATAAGTTCACTTTCTTCTTCCTTATTTAAAAGTGAGTATATCGTCATTCTTACATCTCCTTTCTCGTCTTCCTGAATTAAAATGCCATGTTTTGCTGCACCTTCCTTCTTTAGGAGATTGTTTATTGCTTCTTGAATATCTCCTCGTACAATCTCCTCTTTCTCCACATTGACCTCCCTGTCCTGGCTAAAGAGCTGCTTGACAGTTGTATTGACGTCTCCTCTCTCCTCTAAATCAATGGTGATCCCTCTCTCTGTCTCATGCCTATTGAGCAGGTTCATCATGATATTATTGAGGTCTCCTCGAATAACCTCCTCTCTCTGGATCTCTGGGGATTCCTGATTTAGAAGTTTATACTTAGCCATTCTGACATCACCAATCTCATCGGCCTCTATTATAATCCCCTGGGAATCAACCATTCTTTGATTGTAAAGTTCCTCCAATGTCTGCTTGATACTTTTGCCTGTGATCTCAGTCTTCTCCACATTGGTCTCATTAAACTGAGTTAGTGGTGTAGTTTCAAAAAGCCATGTTGTCGTCTTGACATCAGCTTTGGGAATCTCCTCACGGGAAATAACATTTTCTGTTTCATCACTGTCTTTAATGCGATCTAGGGGTTCTTTTTCAAACAGCCATACTGATTGCTTTACATCACCCTTCACCATTTCCTCCTGTGTTACCTTATCCAGCTCATTGTATTCTGATCCTTCTCCTCGGATCTTATCAATTGTATGAGTTTCAAACATCCATGTGGCACTTCTTACATCACCCTTTTGTATCTCACTAACACTTACAGTTCTTACATACTTCTGTGACATCTCTTCATTTTCGAAGAGCTGCTTATTGGTCTGGACATCTCCACCCTGGATTTCTGCAACTGTCCGTGTAGCCACTTTGATATTCTCAGAAATTGTGTCAAGTGGTTGTGTTTCAAACCTCCACCTGGCTGTGGTGACATCCCCTTTTTGTACATCTTCTTCTGTAACTGCTTTAATAACATAAACTTCATCTGTGTCTCTTATTGAGTCCAGAGGCTTGGTCTCAAACAACCATCGTGCCCCAATCACATCACTTTTCAAAATTTCTTCTTTTGTGACTGTAGTAACCTCATGAAAGTGGCCTTCTTTGTCCTGAATAGCATACATCGGTTGGGTCTCAAACATCATAGTGTAGTTCTTCACATCTCCTTTTTCAACCTCCTCTCGTATAATACTCTGAAGTTTATTGATATCTGCTTTAGAAGAATCTTCCTGAATCTTATCCAAGGAAAATGTCTCAAAGATAAAACGGCCTTTGTCAACATTCCCTCCTTGGACATCGGTAACGGTACGCACATCCTTATCTTCCTCATCTTTTTCCTTAATGGAATCAATTGGTTGATTTTCAAACATCCATGTGCAGTTGACTACATTTCCTTTTTGAATTTCTTCTGCTTGTTGCAACTTAAGTTTGTGCATAGTATCTTCAGATGTCGAAGTCATAATATCTGATGACTGTGTCTCAAATATGTATTTCATTTTCGACACATCACCAGATTCAATATCAATGTGAGTAACTCTCTTAAAATTTTCTTGATCCTCACCACCTTTAATATTCTCCAAGTTCTCAGTTTCAAACAAGAAACGTGCTAGACGTACATCTTTGCCTTGCACATCTTCTTGGTTTACTGTGCAAGTTTTCAATACAGTTTCGGACTCATCTTTAATAGTGTCAAGTGTTTGAGTCTCAAAGAGCCAGGTACACGTTTTAACATCACCTTTCTGGATATTGGTGGTGTCCTCTGTCTTTATTTCTGTTTTTTCACACAATTCGTCTAGTGGCTGTGTCTCAAACAGCCACCTACACGTCTTGACATCACCCTTTTGAATTTCAACAGATTCATTTTTTCTATTATCCTCCTCTTCCATGTTGCTAAAATATTTTATTCCATCAAGTGGCTGAGTTTCAAACAGCCACTTTGCTGTTTTGACATCTCCTGATTCAATTTCTTGTTTAGAAATTCCCTTAATTATCTGGAATTTGTCGATACTCTCATCAAACTGATCAATTGGCCTGGTTTCAAACATCCATTTGCAGCTTCTTACATCACCTTTGACAATTTCTTCACGTTGTACAGTTCTGACTTCATGGTAGTGTCCTGAGCTGTCTTGGATGGCATACAAGGGTGTGGACTCAAAAAGCACTTTGTTTGATTTCACAAATCCACCAGTAACCCCCTCAACTTCAATCTTATTTGTATCTTTGCACTTACTTAGGTCCATCGTCTCAAATATTTCCTTGAAGTTGGTGACATCACCTTTGTCTATCTCTTGCATTTTAACGGTGCGTGTGATTTCTTTTTCATCTTCTCTGATTTGCTCAAGAGGCTTACTTTCAAACAGCCACTTCTGGTGTCTTACATCACCCTTTTCATCTTCTGATGCAACAACCTTCTGGAGTTTTCCAACTTCAGGTAACTCTTTTAGATTTTCCATTGGCACTGTTTCAAACAAATGTCTGGTTGATGTTACATCACCACCAATTATATCCTCTAGTTCAAGGGATCTGGCATTGCTATTATCTTTCAGTGTATCCATCGGTTGAGTCTCAAAAACCATACAATGCCTTTGAACATCGGCTCCTATGATCTCCTCCTTTTGAATTTTGGTGCTCTCCAATTCTTCATCTTTGATCTGATCCAAAGTCTTTGTCTCAAAAAGCCATCTGCCACGATTCACTCCTCCCTGGTAGTTCTCTTCCATTGAGACTCCACAGATCAGCTTAACTTGAGTTGGGTCTTTGTTGATCATATCCAGAGGTTGGGTTTCAAAAAGCCAGCGGGATGTTTTGACATCACCTTTCTCTGTTTCTTCACGTCTAACCGTCGTAATCTGCAGCATCTCACCAGAATCACCTCGAATAACACACATAGGTTGTGTTTCAAACATCCTGGTTGTTGTTTTAACTTCACCTTTCATCTCCTCAAGTTCAGACTTTAGTTGAAGGAAGTGTGACTCATCAATTGTCTCAGTGTGGCCGAGGGAATCAAGATGTTGAGTTTCAAACAGATATCTAGCAGTTTTTACATCTCCTCCTGCAATATCTTTGGTAAAGACCACATGTCCCTCCTCTTCATTCTCATGGTAAATTTTATTCAACAAGTCCAAAGGTTGCGTCTCAAATAGCCAGGTTGCAGTTCGGACATCTCCTCTTGCTAGATCAGTTTGTTTACTACTGTGCTCCATTGAGTCCGGTGTTTCTGATCCCAGTGCATCAATTGGCTGTGTTTCAAACATCCAAGTGGTAAATCTAACGTCTTTTCCAGCAATAATTTCTTGTTGAGCAATATTTTTGTCCTCATTTTCATCTGGTGTGTCATCTTTGATAGCATCAAGTGGCTTGTTCTCAAACATCCAACGCATAGACTGTACCTCACCTTTCAGGATTTCATCCCATTCTAGATACTCTCTTTCTGGGCTTATACATTTGCCAGGACTGCTGCCATTGTTTTCAAAAACGTATCGGGCTTGGCGCATATCACCACTCACCTCCTCGTCACTGTCCATGTGAGATTGCTCTATTTCAGTAATAAAGTCTCTCTCTAGGTTTTTGCGGACCTCAGGGTGGATATGCTTGTACAGACGTCTTAACTCAAGGAGGTTTCTTTGCTTGAAATATTGTTCCTTGCTGATAGGACCCTTCTGAGTAGCATTTTGATCAAGGGGCTGGGGAGAAACACAACGCTCTACAACCTCTCCAGTAACCTGAAAGAAGTCAGTGGGCAGTGGCGGCAGGGCAGATTGATCAGAGGTTTCATAACTGGCCGATGCAGAGGAAGAGGAGGTCTCCTTCTTACTTTTTGTAACAGACTTATAGCTACTTCCTGATGAAGTCTTTGATGACACATTTGCTGGTTCCCATTGAAACTGGCTGTAATCACTATCCGTCTTTGTTGTTGAGGAAGAAAAATAGAGATTAAACAATATTTTAGATGTACACATCATGGTTCTAAAAACTGCTCTTTCATCACAATGTACAATATCAACAACACATACAAAACTTTTTCATCACTGCTCAAAAGCAAATGTTTTGAATTGATTCTTTTGCTGATACACATCACAATTACAATACAAGCAATACATGACATGCAATAAAGGGGCATGCATTGTATTTTGATATTTACATTTTGCCGACAAGAAACAACTTCCTGTCTACAGTATAACTTTAGATGTAGTGGATTACTCTCAGCATAGCACTTACTTTTGCTTTTATCATCATGCCTATACTATTGATTACATTTATGACAGTCAAATGGTACTTATTAATTACACAAATTTCATCTGTTTACAGGATTACATTCAACACAGTCCTGGACAATTTTTTTTATGATTAACCCAACTGTGGCTGAGACCAGGGAACTCAGACATACATGGGGGGACTGGAAAAGAAACCCAGCAGGGTATCTACATAGCCGCCGTGCCACCCTTGAACAACTTGACTGTCAACCTGATCCAAATAATTTCGGGTGTTCAGATGGAGTTGGTATAAAGCATTTCACTGCCGGTTGTACTGTGTATAGCTATGTATGTGACGAATAAACTTTGATTTGATTTGATTTTGAAATGAAATTTAATGAACTTTACATGATCTTTTAACCTATATAAAATCATTTTTTTCACATATAATTATGAAAACTTGACGTTGGTCAAGAAACCAACGTCATTTATTTATTGTTACAGTTTATTGTTACTGTTTAAGTTTTTGATATTTATTACCTTGAGGTGCTTGCTTGGACTGGCTTCTTCAATACTTTTTTCATGTTGCTGTTTTAATGCCTGGGTTGAGATTTTAGACTGATCTCCTAACATCATTACTGGAAAAACATAAAGTGATATAGTAATTTTTTAATACATTAAACAATTTAAAAACACACTTCAGGGTGTAATTAATGTCACAAAATCATTTTAGCTCATACGCCCCCGGTGAACTCACCTTTTTCGTCAAAATGGTTTTCAAAGCTCTGTTGAACTTTCTGATCTTGAGAGATCTGCATTCACACACAAAAAAGAAACAATCAGCAACACAACAGCCAGATAGGCATATTCTATCAACTAAAACAATTGTTTTTTGTGTACTCTTACATTATGAGCCTCTTCCACACCGCTCCTCACACTCATTTCTGATGAGCTTACCACTTCCTAATAACATGTAAAGATATGTAGACAGTAGATTAGTCACACTTATCTTACATTTGTACAAAAATCTAAATAAATGATTGTAATGAATGTAAGATGTAACTTTATGACTTGTACTTTTATGTAAAATTTTACAAAACAAGTGTGTTCTGGTGGCACAACACTATCTCACTATTGTTAGAATTCAGGGTCCGAATCCGTAATGGTGCTACAAGCCAGGTGGCTTGTAATACTAACAGAAAATTAACAGAATTCATTGGCTGTCTGAAATGTTAATGTTACCTGCTTCTGGCTGTAATGGCACTGTGTTACTGTGCTGTGTGAGGATGTAGATGAGCTGATTTTCTGACTTTCGAACTGTTTCTTTACACTGGCCAGTCCTCCTGGTATGGAGCATGCTTCAGAATCTGCCATCTGTAAACACAACACATACATATACTGTAGCAGGTAGTGTACGTACCCAGAGCAGGACCACAGAACTGAGAAACAATCTATGATCTAACTTTGAATCATTTCATTATTGTTAGTCTTTAATGAGGAAATTGGATAAGAAAAATAGACCCCCACTGATAAGCACACACCATAAGCAGGTTATTTGACAGAATTTACACATACACATACCACAATAGTCGGCTTTTTCTCCTCTTTGCTTATGGCAGCCTGGTATAAAGCCAGTCGATCCTTTAAGGGGACAGTCTCTACTTGACCTTTAATGTCTGTTTGCACTGAATCAGTTGTGCTACCTGCAGCTGAAACACAGATGCATTATATGTCAATATATGTTGATTTAATTCTTAATTAATTCTGTTAATTTTTGAAAAGGCCTTACTGTTTACAATATTATCAATTTAAGTTTAGAATATCACTTTCAATTATAGCTTGATTGAATAGAATATAGAGATAGGTAGGTAGGTCGGAAGGTAGATGGTTTGTAAGTAGGTAAGTAAATATCTTTCTAAAGATGCAGGCCAGTGCATCCTTTGCATACAAAAAATAATGCACCATACTGGTATAAGGTTTTATTAGATCAGGTGAATAGTTGATGAAGTATTTAGGCTGACAACATTCTACAATGTTCTATCTAATATCTGAGTTACAAGAAATGCTGTTGCAAAATATTTATCATTTGTCAATGTTTATCATTGTTCAGGATTCCAGATCATCAGGATTAACAGTGGAAAATCTGTTTTAGATTCAAGGTTACTGGTATTACTGCATTTTCAATCTTTTGAAGAAAAATTATTGGGTGAGTTATGGAATAGGAATATCTCAATTACACATTTATATTTACATCATTTAGCGGAAACCTTTATCCAAAGCTAATTACAGGACAGGTATAGTAAAAAGTCTGAACAATGAGGGTTAAGAACAGCAGCATCCTAGCAGTGTTGAGGCTTGAAACAGTGGCCTTTTGATTAGAAATCCTGTACTCTAACCACTAAGCTACAGCTGGCCTAAATCATCCAAAATGATAATTATTTTTATAAGTAAAAAGGTAATACTACAATTAATTAAACATTTTATCTACATATTCTATGATATTTCAGGAATGTCATATTGACGTATTAATTATAGATATCCTTAATAACAACAAAAGTCCAATTACATCTTAAAACCTACATTGTTATCATTGTAGCTCTGAATGTGTCATTTAGTCATACATTTTAAGAAGAGACTGCACAAAATACTTAAAATAGTCTGAGGTAATAAGTAGCACATACAAAAACATCTATGCAAATGTAAATGGTTAAAACATGTAGAACAGGCCATCAACAGTGATAATGACTGTAATAAAGACACTGCATTGCTCGGTGGTGACGAATTTAAACTATTTGCTATCACTCCGTCATAAAGCTGCATGCTCCCCTTGCATCAGCTAAGCACCTTGGCGGAACCATGTGATAAAGATATGTTCTCCATGCTGTTAATTTTAACAGTCCTGCTATTTAAAGCATGTCACGGTAAAGCTATCCACGCTGACATAAATGTGGTCTAGAATAGGTTGGGTTTAGTAGCAGCTGGTCTGAAACTCCACACCTGAGAGATGAAGGGACACTCAATACTCTTTACACAGGCTGATGGAAGGATGCAAAGAAGGACAGATCACATCCTGCTTCAGCGTTGTGATAAGAAAAACACATCATCATTTTAAACTGACAAGTCCACACCTAAAGCCAGCAGAATAATTTGGATCTCCAGACACTGAACATGCCATGCTCATGTTCGAGTATGTCATATTTATGAGCATTGTATTTTTGTATTGTATGCAAGACAACAAGAAAAATGACGCATGACAAAGCCAAGTAGGTACACTAATGACAAAAAGTATTTGGACACCTAACAATAAGCATGTTGGTATTTCTTCTTTCAAAAACAAACAATATTAAAATAGATCAGCCTGTTTGCTATTTTTTGCTATAACAACAGACGTTCTTCTGAAATGGTTCTTACAAGAATTTAAAGTATGTATTTCAAAATCACGCCAGTTGGTTTTAAAAAATGTGTATCGGGGGCCTCTGACTTTGGTTAGGAAAGTATGAATTAATTTTGCATTTCATTTCAAAGCTGTTCAGTGGGGAGGTCAGGGTTTTGTGTAGGCCACTAGAGTTCCTTAAACCAATATCTTCTTTATTTCTTGTATAGGCAATTAAAAAAGGGCCTTTAAATAACAACTGCTGCCAAGCTTAAAGCATAACATTTTCATAATATAATTTATTCACTACAGTTGTGGCTGCAACAGTAGAACAGTCCAATGTGTTTGCCCATCCATAAACTGTATCAGTCAGTAAGGATTGGATCAATAAGCTTTCTGGAAGTAATTTGACTGAGCGTACAGATAAATTTTGAGTTAGCAAATCAAATTATCTAGCAAAATAAATGAGAGAAAAAACGAGAATAAATGACATTACAAACAAATGTGTGAATCCCTTACAATAGGCAGCATAGCGGGGCAAAGCACAGTTATTTTTAAATATAACTAAATTATCATTCTCGCTTGTCAGTAACTATTATGTATATTATCTGTGTTTGGTGTATAGAGGAAAACATGGTATGCTTAATTGATAAGGCAATGTGCTATTTAATTTTGGAGCTGACTAAGTAAGAGATAAAGGAAGCTTGTACATCCAGACATTTTCAGCATTTTTACCAATATTTTATCAAATGTAATAATAAAAATGAATCCAAAGTAGATGCAAAGAAATTGCAGTGGTAAAAGCATAAAAAAGAAATGTATGATAGTGTATGACACACTTACTATACTGAAATGTGATGCATGTTGTGTATTTACACTACATTTATACTATTGTTTATTATAGTAATATCTGTAATTTAACTAAAAGTTTACTTTTATTAATCATTAATGCCATTAGAAACATGAGGTACGGGAGAATTATTAGTCTGGCATGGATTAATTCTATTTACTCTAACTTTTTGGAACCACACAAATTCAAGGGTAAATCAAGAGTCCAGTGTAAAGCGTTTATTTATTTATTATTCATTCATCTTCTCAACCAGATAACTACACTGACAGTCAATTTAACTATTAAAGGCTAATAATGACTACAATTAATCAAAACTAGGTTTTAACAGTCTCAGTGGTCTCAAAATTAGTGTTTGATCTAGTATAAGTCAAAAGTTTAGTAAGTATAGTAAAGCTAATAAGTAAAACGTCCAAACCTAAAGTTTTCGTTTCTAATTTATGGTGTTAAATTCAATTCAATTTGTTAAATTCAAATAAGCAAAACTATACAATTTTGTTCATTAATGTTATTTATACAGTAATGGTTTTACTGCCAATATAATTGGATACATACAATAAAAACAGAAATTGTTACCCTTAGTGTGTATGAACCACAGTGTGCATGACAGGCACAATGATACAAACTCTCGTTAAAATTAGATAGTTCTAGTATTTGACTCTATTCTGAGAGTCTCAGAAATACAGGCCATATGAGATGGGCTCAGTCTTCCGAATTTAGACACTTCAGAATCAAACCTCACAGGTTTACAGTCCCTCAGGAATGACGGCATCTTTTCTTCTGATTAAATTCTTTTATAATCATTTATGATTCGCAAATGCAAATTCTTAAAGGAATATACAATTTAAATGAAATGGCCAACAAACAGCACACAACGAAACATTTAAATGAGTACTTATTCAATTACTCTGAAGAGCTCAAGTCGATGCTTATCATTAATACTTAATAACTGGCATGTTAAAGAGACCCATGTGTTCTCACCAAATGTATTTAATTACAATCTATTTTATAAAATTATTATACTATATTTTATTTTGTAAACCTTAATTCCTTTATTCATAACTATTTGAAAGTAGCCATTTCTACTAGACATACTAGAATCTTTCTGAATGTTCAAAGGATTGTAAATGTTTATAAATGCTTTTTCCGATGTGAAGCATTTTGTTTTTTTTTCAAATTCAAATTTTATTTGTCATTACATATATACAGATGTACAGTACAATGAAATGTTTCTCTTCGCATGTCTGGAAGTTTGGGGTCAGAGCGCAGTACGGCGGGGAGCAGACAGGGTTGGGTCCTTGCTCAAGGACCCAACAGTGTAGCGGAGTGTAGCAGAGCCTGGATTTAAACCCCCAACCTTTGGGTCCCCAGCCCAACGCTCTACCCACTAGGCTACACTGTCCCTATGTATGTCCCTGTGTATCAAAGGCGCTATAAACTTAATAAACGTAATCAATAATACTTAACTACTAAACTTAGCAATGATACGATGCTGCATTAGCAGTACGAATTATATGGTTTAGAGCATAAAGTTTTTTACTATTATATTGCTTTATAGCAGTGATTGTCTGTTTAAATATTATAAATCTTTTAAAATGTTTACTGCACAAAATGAGTACACCAAGCGATCCCATCACATTGATTGCCACATGCCTTTCTTCACTAGGCCCAAACTCTTTAAAGCAGCACTTACCTATGCAGATCTGATGTGTTACCTCACAGTGTTACAAAATCACCTGGACGATACAGATCCCACCTGCAGCTAAAAATGTTCCTCCTTCAAGTGTATATATTACTTTGCATACGTATGTTTGGAGACCGGCTCCAGATTTCTGTCCTGTTCACTTCAGAGTGGCCAAAGACTGAGACAGCTGGTTTTTATTTTAGACACCCCCACCCATGCTCCCCTCTTCCTTCTCTAACCCTTTAAAAAAAGATGACCGGCATGGTCGACATGATGGCCCAAATTTAGCTCAGCTACCAGACATGCCCTTAACCTGAAGTCATCAACAGAGACAGTGCCAATCAGTCATACCTTAACCATTCACACTTACCGTGTGTGACAGAAGTCATGCTTGCACTGAGTCACAGCTAAGTCAGGAAAATAAATCATTATTATGACTAATTGATTATTATGATTATTATGACAGAGATTATTATGACTAATTTTGTAATAAATTATGTAACGTTAATATACCCGTACCTGAAATATATACATATATGAATCTAATTAATAGTACATATTTTAAAAGCTAATAATAAAAATGAGCTAATTAATAGCTATAACTATTGCTGGGTATATTTAGTTAATAGAATGTTTTGCAAAAAATTACAAAATAACTTGAGAAAAAACACAAATTTGACTAAATGAATTAGTTATCCTAAAAACTGCTTGATTCTGGACAAGTGGGTGCGTTGCCATCAGCGTCACCATGCATTACGTCAGTGAACCAAATCTTTTCTATTATTATAATTAACTAAAATCATTTTGTTCTTATGATTACTAATATTATGATGACTTTTTTAATGCCCCAGTGCTGGTATTTTCCAATGATTGTTTTCATTCATTTCATTCATTCCTGTCTATTATGAGTTTTATCCAGTGTAGGGTGATGTCGAGATGGATTCACTTTGTGAAAAGCACTAAGCAAACAATAAACGAAAAACAAACACACAAAGTGGGAAAAATTGTAAAACCAGAAGGAAACCATTCTGCAAACTCCTTACATTAAAACCTCTATTAGACAGTAATAAGAGAAGTCCAAACACATATCATTTGGATGTTACTTTGTGTCCTCACCCTTGTTTTATTTACTAATATAATTAAATAGAACTACAATTAAATCATTTTATTATCCATTAATTACTTCTATATCAGTATTCAGTTTCAAATTTTAGTACAAAGAAGGGTCCAAGGAGAAACCAGGACTAGGTGCAGTCTATGACGCGTGACACACACACACACACGCACACACGCACGCACGCACGCACACACGCACGCACGCACGCACGCACGCACGCACGTAAACACATTGGAAAGGTACATCACAGGGCCCACGCATTCACACTTAAAGCAATATTTAGTACCAGACTGCATTGCATGCTGTTGGATTTGTGAGAGGAAACCAGAGTAAATGTGGACATAAAGAGAACAGAGAACATTGAAATGCCACACAGATAACCAGCCAACAAGGCCAAAGCCTGTAACACATTGCACTTTTACAGTGATACAGATGTTTTTCCATAAACACTGATTTCAACACTTGATAAAATTTTCAATGCTCATGGTTTTGCAATGTCTGTCAAGCCATTCTCGAAGTGTATGTGTCTACATACATCTGATATACAATGTACTTTAACTATCAAAAACACGTTAAATGATGTTTTTGTCATTGTGGCATTTATTGCTGGGCATTTAAAAACCAGGTGCTGCAGTGTGTAACTAAACCTTTATAAACAAGTTTATTTAAAAGTACAGTTGATGGGCAGATTAGTGACATGGGTTTAAATTCAAGTCTCGTCACGTCACTATCCAACCCTCCAAATCACAAAGATGTTGAGTTGTAAACAAGCTACTCTAATAGAAGCGAAAAACAGAGTAAAAAGATGAGACTTCGTAGTAAAAATGGACAAAGATTAAAGACATCAGGATAAACATGAAGTTTACCAGTGATTAAGATGTGATATTAAATTAGTGGACAGCTTTGGCATACTTGGATAAACAAATAAAAAAAAAGAATTATACAGAACTGTCCTAACTGTGGTTGTTATGGATGTGAAATATGAACATTGACCCTGGGCATCAAATAAGACCAGTCAGTCATGGCCCAGATAATCAAACTAAAATTCTAATGGTCTCAGCCATCTGTTCCCCCAAACAAGCTAGTAGCACTGCATATATATGTTACTACGGCTACCCGTGGAATATATTTGCATAAAAGTAAACAAACCTCCATGCGTGATTATAAATGAACGGTTGTTAAATCACACAAAATTCAGTTGCAATAAGACACTCTTAGTCATTGTATCCAGCATTAAGTTACAATTGTGTCAAAAGATTACAATTTTAGTATTATATAGTAGTTGTACAATATATTACAATTAAAACTGAATAGATTGGCTTAACAAATAATAAAAAAGACACTGTTTACTATTTCATACCTCGATGGGTCTGTCCCATTTTATACAAATCACTACTTTGTGTGTCATTAGGCAGTATTTGTAGATAGGTTTTACCTTTATTTGTTTATAAATATTATAAAGTATCTAAAAAGCAACAATTTGTTATTTTAGAATTGCATTAAATGCACAGAAATCTTAGACGTTTACAACACTCACAGTAATTAATTACAGGAAACGCCGCCCCTCGCACCAATAAATAAATAAATAAAAATACTCACAATCACTCATCTCCTCACTCCAGTTTGATACCTGTGTCCTAGATGGTCCTTTGCTCTTCTGATTCACAGCATTCAATGATGAGTCTTTTACTTCCTGCAGAGAGAGAAGAGGAGAGAGGAGAGAAGTCTTTACAACAGGAACTTGTTGCCCAGGTTTATTTGCATTTACCACAACATTTTCCTTTAGACGTCAAAGGTGGATAATTAAGGTCCGTTGTATAGCGTGTCATTGTGAGATAATGAATGGATATCTGCATTTCTCAAAATATTGTCCATGCAGTAACAGCTTAATATTTAATACAATAGTTGCAGAGAGTGCAATGCTTTCTAGGGTAGAATACTATGTCAACATTATTTATTAATTTAGCTTTAACATCATGCACATCACACAAGTCACATTATACGATAGTTATAGACTTTTTAAAATATTCAATCCGTCTTAGCTGCATTACCTGAGACTAAGTGAACATTAAGTAAAACTTGAGAATGACAAAACCAAATGCTTCACTTTGCTAGCAACACAGAATTTATTTTTATGAATATAGATGAATACATTTGTATGATTTGTGAATCCTATTTTTGTTCTACAAAACATTTTGTTTAGATTATTTGTTCAATTTATATGATAAACAGCAAAGTGTTTGGAAAATGTTTATTCAGGTGTACAATCTACAATCTAAAAATCTTCTGGTAATGTGTGCACATATTTTTCATATTTGTTTTTATTAGTTCCGTTTATTGGACAGCACAGAACAAAGAAACACAATTTTATTCTGTTTTATTGCCAATTCTACTGAAATATATTTTATATTTTGCAAAAGCAATTTATATTTATTTGTGTAGCAAGAAGTTTTGCAAGAATTTATGCAGTAACGGCAACTAAAACAAAGTTAAAGGACTCACTTCAAGCGTTATTGTCTCTTTTGGATCCGATGGAAAACTACTTACCATCATTAGTGATTAATATTTATTAATTTTTTTTTTTTTTAATATCGCATTTGAAACCAGTTCAAGGTACCAAATAGCTTTGGAAAATATATCATTTATTAGTCAGTGGCAGTGATGTGGAAATCTGTGGAAATTTTAAATAAAAATAAATATGCAAGTAAGACTGAGAGTTGGGCTTTACACATTTTCTGGGTGAGAGAGTTGGTATTCTTGTCTCCATTATTATTCCTCCAAGTAAGGAACACCAATCAATCTCTAGAGTTAGTGAGCTTTTACTTGAATAATTTAGAGCTGAACATTCTCACAACAGTTCATGAGCTACAACGTGTTTTTACATGTTTTGTAGAAATCATGTAGAAGAGACACATAGTGGCTTTAAACTGGCATCCTTTGAGACCTCATGGAAAAAACAAAAACATAAGCAAGCAAAAACTTAACTGGCTTAGTATATTATTCTAGGTGATGAAACTATTTTGCCTTGGTGCAATGGATGAAAGGCTGTTTTTTAGGTCATTTCTTTCAACTAGTGAGCCTTTTAAAATTTTTGTCCTTAGTAGTCACTTATTCTTGCCAAATAAAAAGTCTAAAGTATTTAAACAGTACTGGCATTAACCCCAGTCATCTCTTGCTTTATTCATTATCAGTATGTTATGTACCAACTGTATTTGCAAGTCAAATATAAGCCCAATGGCATTACCATGACAACCACTTATATGGAACATTTAATACAACAGCTAATAGATCATTAATAGAACAGATCATATAGAACAACTTTTTATCAGCATACACGCTTAAGCATGAACATTTTCATGTTTAACATTTTGCAGTACTTAAAGTATGTATATTGTCTAACTATACGCAATTATAGGATGGGGCCCTCGCTAATACACCAAACAGTTACAGCCTGGTACAGCAATGGGGTTTGAACTACTGACCTTTCTATCAACAGTCCAGCACCCCAACTGCTACACTAACAAACTGCTCATTTGTGCCAGGTCTTGGTGTCCACCTGGTGGGACAAATGCTGTAATGACATTGTTTACCACAGGGTTGCCTAGACTTTTGTTTAAAACACACTGTGATGCAATAATGCATCAGCTATTTAGATATAAAAAAATAGTGGACAGGCACAGCAAACTATTCATACATTAATAAAGAGTAAGTTATTTATTGTGTATGATGAGTACAACCAAATGTATGCTTAGACTAAATATGCAGATTGCAAATATCTTACATCTTGTCTGAAGAGGTGATGGTGACCACAGCCAGAAAGTGACCACGCACATACGCACCCATTAACCTCACATTCTGAACATCTTGTCATAGAAGTATGATGACTGCTTTGAAAAAGTTTAAAGCAGTCAAAGCAAGCTACTTTTAGTCAGCTCACACTCATGGATTTAGCCATGAGTTTATACAAAGACTGGGATGACCTATGTGTTCTTCACTTTTAGACCACCATGTGTCAGTTAGCCTATATTTATCAAATGGGAGGACTTTAGCAGGAAGCACATGCTGGCCTACAAGCATATCTTTAGATCATTAACAGTCAGTGGAGTCTATCATGAAAATGTAAATGTAAAATATGTATGTTCATATTAAACCTTAAAAGCATTAGATCCATCTCGCTGCAATAAACTTTTTAAAAAAAGGTTGATAGGTTATTGTAACAATTTAATGTATCAGAATGTACTTTTTGTATAGCATTGCTAAAGGTAAGCATTCAAAGTACACAAAGCCAGAAGGAAGCCACTGTTATAATGCACTTCTATACGCTATTTTACATATCAGTTCATGGAATTCAAAAATCTGAATTCAGTGACAACCAACCGACAAAACTAGTTAAGAAAAGGTTGTTGGTTTAAAGCCCACTACTGTCAGATCATCACCGTCAGTCCCTTGAGCAAAGCCCCGTAACCCTCAATTGATTAGAAATATATACTGATATATAATTCAAACAGTTTTACTCAGAAAATTATCATATTTATCATATAAATCATTTAAATATTAGGAAGCTGTTTGTCTGCCAAAGAAAGATCTGGATGATGAACAAGCAGGTTAAATAACCATTACTCACAGAGCATAAAAGTCAACATGGTCATGTTTTCCTTTTGAAGCAAAACAAACCCAATCGGTTCTGTTTACTTTAACGTTTTACTTGCACATGAAATGTTGAACTGCCCTCTAGTGGTTACTTTACGTAAGTGATATTTTAATGGAAGTTTTAGTTGAATAGAATTCCTGTAACGACAGGCTAACTGCTAATTAACATTCGCATATATTTCTAACAGATGAAGAATTGTGTGGTGCCAGTCTCCAGTTATTAACTATTAAACGACTTGTATTGTATTCATAAGCACTCACACGTTCATTTAAAGCAATTTGAAGTATATTTTCAAAATAAAATCAAAACACTGTAGATCTTTTACTTTGTGTGAGTTCATCTACTGTGTAGTTTTCATTTCTGAAACATGCTACAGAGGCTTAAACATCCTTCGGATCAATAAAGTGTGTGTGTGTGTGTGTGTGTGTGTGTGTGTGTGTGTGTGTGTGTGTGTGTGTGTGTGTGTGCGTGTGTGCGTGTG
>JAOUQU010000010.1:1532909-1552948 GCA_028566735.1 Ammoglanis amapaensis
GAAGTTACAACTGAAACTGAACTGTGATTTATTGATACTTGTTTAGTTATTAGTTCTGTCTTGGTAGGCGGTTTGTCTTGTACTATCCGGTGCAACCCTCACTATGATAAACATGAAATAATAAACTCACCATGCCATGTTGTGTATACACAATCCTTATTCATACACAAGTTACTAGTATTTATGCTTATTGTCTAACAGTGGAAGCTGAATATTCTGTGAACCTTTTACTTTTATTTTGCCCTCACCAAACCTTTTAAGGGGAGTTGTAGGCATCAAATGCTAGATGTGTAACTACAGTAATATTCTTTATTTGTACTTTTACCAATTTTTGTAAAGATTCAAGAGAGTTAACACTGCACATTTTCTTCTTTTTAAAGTGTTTTACAAACATTCCTAACTTTGGGAATGGGGTTTCATCTTATTGCTGCTAGACTTTTCCATGCACCCTGCTTCATCTTTAATGTCTCATACTTGCATTTGACTGACCACTTCAATAGCTTTTCTTCTGATCCTGCTGGACTAGCATTCATATGTTGAATATTTTTTTATTCCAAAAGCTGGACAAAATTACCACTGTGCCAGCTTTCATTGCTTGAGTTGTGGTGTGTCATGTCAGTGTTTTGGGACTGGGTTTCATTTGGCTGCCAGTTACTTGCCGAGTTTCTTGAGGTTCAGGATTTAGCGTAATAACAAGAACATTCCAGAAAGAATAACTGGACCCAGATGGGCTGGCGGGGAGTGGACAAGATCCCGTTACCAACTCCAACAAAACCTCTGCCCTCTTGGTGAGCCTTTAAAGTCAAATTGGTTAAATGAGAGCAAAGAAATCCACCTAAATAAGTTTGTTTGTTTAGTAAGAATCGAGATTTATAGGGAAAGTGGAGGTTTATACATGTGGCTCAGTAAAAGAATGGTTCGAAACAAAGCTAGAAATTAAGAGTGTTCATGACTAGATTTGTCAGCGCTGAGTGAATAGTGTTTTTCTTATAATGGGCTGGAGGCTGACTCTTGTTACACCCTTTGACTGCTGGACGTCAGTTTGGATATTTACTGTTTTTCCGGCAGAGAATTTTATTAAAATGTCGCCCCCATGTCTACTTCGGCAGAAGCCCCATTCTCTCGCTCACACACACGCACGCACGCACGCACGCACGCACGCACGCACACACACGCACACACATTTATATAAACTAAAAATTAAACTGACAAGTGGCATGCAACCTTAGACAAATTTAAATTGTGCAATAAAATTATAAAACTTATGAACCATTTAAAAATGGACAGAAAAAAATACATAACCCAAACTAAAAATATTATATTTGCTTTGAATTCATACACATTCACCCCCATTCACTACCAAGTCTACTAGCATCAGCTCAAGCTAACTCCTAACTGCTTCTCTGGTCAATTATTTTTATAATAATGTATTTTAAGTCTGTTTTAAGACTAGTTTAATGTCAAAATAAACAAGTAATATCTCCTTCTGTGAGTGATTTTGTGCAAATAACTTCATGGCCATGTTTTGTGGAACCCATAGACATGTTCTAAATTGTTTACAGAGAAGCCTAATATATCCCCTCAAAGCAAACTAGGACTTGTGGTAATCAAATTAAATTCATTTTAAGAAAAATATGGATGCAACACAAATACATTTTACTCTTTGAAAAGGTTTTGGCTTCCCAAAATATGCTTTATTTTGGAAAACTACAAGTGTACGTCTGAAACCTCAGCTTTAAACCAAATAAATAAAAGTCATTTGCACAATTTAAACAAAAAAGTTACACATTTTAAACTCAGAAGCAGTTTAGTGTAACAAACATGATATGCATTTCCTTGTACATCTGATACATTGTTGGGATTTGTGATATAATATTGTGTGACAGATAATGTTGAAATTAAGTATACTTTGGTACAAAAAATATGATCTTTATTGTTTTGGCTTTTTAAATAATGTCACCATGTAGTTGGTTAGTATAGTGCATGCAGTTTACTACAACACTACGGATGAATTATGACGACCACTGATTGCTTCATAAATTTATATTTACAATAAAATTAGGGACCTGGCCCTCACACATACTGTAGCACTGTGCAAAAATGTAAACAAATTAGTTGATAAAAAAAAAGAAACAATGAGCATGAAACTACTATTTACAGTATGAACATTGAACAAGAGAATGGGAGTAAAGCACATCGATGCTGGTCCCAGTACAGTCACATATACTAGCTTTCTGTCTCACACATAAATCTCTTTCGGTAACTTGTGTATATACACTCATACAAATATGCATGAATGCACACACTCACAGCTTTACACAGACACACAGACACACACACAGATAATATGCATTCAGATGGCAGTTTTAGTTGGTGTAAAAAAGTGCTCCTCTACATTGTCAGTACAGAGGCGAGATACAGAGTATGTACAAACAGAATCACCACCAAGTCACAGGTTCGAACTGAAAAGCTGATATGAGTCTGAACTGTAATATCTGAATGGACCAATACTAGCTCTGTGGTTTTCACGACAGACATTTGAGTTGATCGCTCACTAGACCGCCCAGCATTCCAGAACTGTTGGCCGTGGAAGATATCATACATGTGATCCAGTAAATAGATAGACAGATAAAAAATTGAAATCTTACTGGAAACATTCTTAGCTTGAATGACTGTAGTGGGGCTTGATAACCATCACAATATTAGAATAAATGTACAGTTGTAGCAGCTACGAAACACTCTGTAGTTACAGTGATCGTTACATAACGTAAGTTTCCGGACTTTGTTATACAGGTCATTCAAATAAGTGGACATTCAGGGTGCTAGACGGCTGTCAATGATAATTTAACTAGTGAGAGGTTCTGTTTTGTGTTATCTTTTTAACGTGAGTCATCTTAAAGAGGCACTGGCATTACTGAATCAAATGTTGTAATACAAGCTTATTTGAAAATTAATATGTAATTTTAGATGAATAAGGCAGCGTTGCAGTACATCCCTAGCTATGCTTATATAAAACATTCCCACTATTCTGAAGACTGTAAAATATAGTCATGTGTAAGCATTGTTGAATAAGAGTGATGATTGTAAATGATTCTTACACCGTTTCTTTACAAACTTGCCCTTTGATGAAATAATTCACAATCAAAGTGAAAGTGAAAGTAAAAAAATTGAACAGAATTTTACAAAATAAGCTAATGTAACAAAAAAGGTGCAGGTATATAATAATACGCCACTCAATGACAATAACCCCAGCAGTAGTCGCAATACTACCTAGTGATGACCCATGTAACAAATTCCTACCATCCTCAGGATTGTTGGACAACACTCAGAAATGAAAACACACTTCCCAACCTTCCAAAGAGTTAAAGCCTCCTAACACCAGTCATTAACGTTACAGTCTTTCATAACAGTCAGACTTTCTTCTCGTAAGTGTATGTGTGTGTCCACAAGACAGTGTATCAGTGTTTGTGTGGACACACTAAGATGTCTGTAAACCACTTCACATCCTGGTCATTCTCCGAGGCCACACACATATCTCACCATAGGTCACACCGATACACTTACACAAACTCAATTCGGTATTGAGTCTCAAAACCTTGCCAGGATGTCCACAGCAAGGTTCTTTATTAGTATTGTAAACTCACTGAAACAGCGGCCCTGGTAGACAGTCATTCTAGTCATTTCATTTTCTTCTCCATACATTTGCTTTCATTTCTTTTTTTCTTTTGTGTCCTTTGCATTATTTTCTTTTTCTCGCCTTTCTTTTTCATACTTGTCCTTTTCTGATTTCGCCACGCTGTTGTATGACGGAGGTGAAGCTGATGATGGTGTCATGTCTGTTTTGTCTGACGCAGAGTTCTCTGGAAATTTGCCGATCACCAGTACCTCCTTCTCAAGAAGCGGTTCGTCATTATCCTGTAATCGCTGCCGGTACATATCCGAGGCCTTCTTCACCGTCATCCGGATCCGGTAGCGTCGGAAGGCTCGCTGTATAATTACAGCAGACATTTCTTCTTGTTTACGGCGTAAGGTGGTGGTGATTGGTTCATACGACACTTTGGATGGGTTTGATGCCATAAAACGGTCTTCCATTTGACCACGCAATGCATCCATTTCCCCTTCCTCACCAAGCACACGCAGAGTGAAGGCAAACAAGATGTCCAGGCAGTGGATCCGATCACCACTAACCATTGGAAGGTCCATGGCAATTAACTGAATCTTATTCGGCTTGGGAATGCGTAGTGGAGGGTCTAGGGAATCTGCGAAATCAGACAGCTTGTCATACTCAACAAACTGGGTGGCATTTGGATCAAAACGCTCCCATACTTCATAGAACATCTCAAAATCATCCTCACTCAGTGGCTCCGCACTCTCCTCTGTGGCAACACTGAAATTCTCCAGGATGACAGCGATGTACATGTTCACGACAATCAGGAAACAAATAATAATGTAGCTAACAAAAAAGAAGATGCCGACTGAGGGGTTGCCACAGTCACCACGGTAAGAACTGCCCGGATGCTCAGCGTCAATGTCACAGTCTGGTTTTTGTTTGTTCAGTATAGGGGCCAGCAGACCATCCCAGCCAGCTGACGTTGTGATCTGAAAGAGGCACAGCATGGAGTTGCCAAATGTCTCAAAGTTAAACATGTCATCAATGCCAGCCTCATGCTTTACATAGGCAAAATTTGACATTCCGAAAATGGCATAGATGAACATGACCAAGAAAAGCAGAAGCCCAATGTTAAACAAAGCAGGAAGTGACATCATTAATGCAAACAAAAGAGTTCGAATGCCTTTGGCTCCCTTGATGAGTCGTAGGATTCGTCCAATCCTGGCCAATCGGATTACTCGGAATAAAGTAGGGGACACAAAATACTTCTCAATCACCTCAGAAAGGAACATACCTGCAAATGCAAACCATGTATAAGATTTCTCAGACGAAAAACAAAAATGTAATCATATTAAGTACAATTTTACTACCTAAGGACTTACCGACAATAGACAGAATCACAACCACAAAATCAAACACATTCCATCCAATGGTAAAGAAGTAATGTCTTAGTGAGAACATCTTCAGCACACATTCACTTGTAAACAGAACAATGAAGACTAGGTTAATCCAGTACAGAATGTTGCTCATGTCGTCCGTCTGATCATCAGTCTCCACCATCATTGTCACCATGTTGAGGCAGATTAGAATCATAATGATGATATCAAAAGCTTGTTTGGTGATCAAGTCAAAAACAAGACCTTGGAGTTTGTTCTGAAAGAAAGCAAAGTCAAAAAGTCTCTTAATAAACAGTTTATGTATGGATGTCCCATATTGGACTGGATAATTGGAGAACAAAGGGTACGCTTAGGTAAGGTTTGAAAGTGCTCAGTACAGACTACGCAACACATTACAATGCACTTACATAAGTGTGCGGTTTGGGATTCATCTTGCAATGTTATTTTAATAGTCTGTACCCCTTTTGGTTCAGAACAGGTCTATAAAAGATGCATGCCAAAGAGAGCTTTTCTCTCATTTTCTTCTCCCCCTCCCTGTATCTATCTTGCTTGGCTTCATACTTAAGGTGTTTTTTGCTCATACCTCACACTATGATTTGTAATACAGTCGAATCCGGTTAATTGGACCACCAGTTAAACAGACTAGCTGCTTATTCAGACCATTATCTGCTTATTTGGACCAAAATTTGTGTTTAGTTAGAGCAAAGAACATAAGAGCATTTCTCTGTTTCTGGTGATTTTGTTCAAGTGCCATTTAAGGAACAGTGGCAAACCAGCAACCAAGTCATAGTGGGGAACCAGAGGAATGAGCTCTGGTTCAAGTGGTCTATAACACCAGATGAGCTACTATAGCTCAAACTGTAACTACTACTACAAACTTAAGTTAACCCTAAAACACTAAACGCTGGGTGATTTTTAGCCACACAATTGTTGACATGTTATTCTCATTGTGTTGCTGATGTCTGAGTTACATGGGACTTTGGAGAGCTTCAGGATGCTCATTGATGTCATTAATGGTTTAGTTGATTCCCTCTTTACATTTATGTTTTTTTTCAAGAGGCTCCAGGTTCGAGAAATCTTTCCCCGACATTAGTGATAGAGAGTAAAATATTTTATGGGTGGAATTTACCCGATGTTAGTGTTTGTATGTTTAAATCATGCGCTTTATACATAGGGACAGTGTAGAGCGTTGGGCTGGGAACCCAAAGGTTGGGGGTTCAAATCCAGACTCTGCTACACTCCGCTACACTTTTGGGTCCCTGAGCAAGACCCTTAACCCTGTCTGCTCCAGGTGTACTGCGGCTGACCCTGCGCTCTGACCCCAACTTCCAGACAAGTTGGGATATGCGAAGAGAAACATTTCATTGTTCTGAACATCTGTATATGTGTAATGATGCATAAAATTGATTTGAGATACAATATACCCAACGTTAGTGATGGTGGTACTAATTTTAATGTTAGTGTTCTAGAGTTAATGCGAGAGCAACAATAAAGTATCATAATGTTATGTCTGGAAGGTGTATTTATTATTTTAAAATATTGATGAATAAAGTGCATACAGTTGGTCTAGGAATAGGCTTTTGGGGCTTCTTTGAGCCAAGCTTCTTCATGGCATTGTAGTACTTCTTCTGTTCTTCTGTCATGAAGATATCCTGACCTCCAAAGTAAAGAAGAAGAAAAAGGCTGGTTACAACCTATTCCAAAAATGAATGCATGTACATAGACCTCTCATCACCTGTGACCTAGTAAATGTCAGTATAAAATGTCAAAGCTTTTAACAAAATGCACATTTAGCATGATGTCCATCATCGTTGAGTTTCTTTTTTAAACAAAACATATAAATCACATAAGACATGAAGAAATAACTTGCAGTAATGCATGACTTGATTTGAACTATTTTGTGGATAGTCTGTTAATGTTGCCTTTGTAGTGCACTAGTTCATACACACTTCTTTTTAAAACATCCAATCCTTAAACCCAAACTCTAAGGTAGATGAAACTCTGTCACTAAACAAATAATCTATTTAGGTATTTACACAGTAGACAGTGACTGACAATGAATTATGTGAACTCAGATTTCCAAAACCAAAGATATGTAAAACACACTTTGTGATGTACCTTGTGCTACACTCTCTGTAGCACACACATTCTGAGATTTTCATCCCACATTCATTTGTTTAATCACATAGAACTTCATTACAGTCAAAACATTACAATAATTTTAGCTGTGCAGAACATTCATTACCAAAGTTTTATGACTCCTATTAAATATTCTAAGAATACATATAACAAGACACCAAATCATTTCCCAATTTAAAAAGTTTTAGATACTTATCTTTTTCTTTTGTTGATTAAAGTTATCAATGATGACTCCAATGAAGAGGTTGAGGGTAAAGAAAGAGCCAAAAATGATGAAGATGACAAAGTACAGGTACATGTAAAGATTTACTTCATAATCTGGCTGTTCCTCCAGCTGTTAAAGAAGAATAATACATGTTTGTATAAATTAGTAGGATAAATAGTGCTATTTCTGGATAAGCAGTCAAATAAAATACTTAACGTAGTTTCCTGTCCTGTAAAATTAAAGACAAACATTTGCATAAACGTACTTAAGAGACAAAAAAGAAATAGCATTGATGAAAAACACAAAACAAACGCACAAAAAATAAAGACTAAAACAATTAAAACTAAAACAATTGATTAAATGACTAAAACAATTATTTAAAAAGTTGTTTATTAATATTATCATCTTATTTATTGAAGAACATGTAACACTGTAAAGCTATTTTTAAACTACTTAACGATTTCTTACACAAATAACACATTAACATAAACTGATCTTATCTCAGCTGCAATACTATAAGATCAGTTACTTATTTTAACACATTTTAACCCTCCTCAATAAAAATAAATAAAATACTTTCTTAAAATCGGTGTTATGTTAAATCATAGAAAATTATGCATTATTATGCATATCAACACTTCAACATTTTAAAATAGTGTGGCATTAAAATCCCTTTTGAATTTTGACTTTGATGTAACTATAACATACAGGCAATGTAGAGACTATAGCTACATTAACACTAAAATACAATCATTTATTTCTGGAGTATAGCAATCCTTTAGCTACCTGCTACTTAAATAATAATGCTTAAATAAACATGCATTCAGAACACACTACCTGTATAATTATACCTAAAAATAAATGTCTTGTTCTCCCACATAAATAGACCAGTCAGGAAAACAAGTTCACTGTTCCAGGCTGCAACTGAGCAGCAAAAAACAACAGATATAGAAACCAACACTAGAAAACAGAATGAAGCTTAGCATCATGAACAAAAAGACTTACGTTGCGAGAATCTACAGCAGCGTACATGATGTCCATCCAGCCTTTAAAAGTGGCCTGTGTTACAAAAAGAATGTGTTAGGATTTTGTAATTATGAACACATTATGTTTGAATACCTGCAACACACGATTTGATATAGAGCAAATAAAAAATCTGAAAGTTACATTTACAGTTTCACTATTTTTAAAAGGCAGGTTTAATGGATACAAATTAAGGTATTACAACTATAAAAACAATATATATGATATAATTATTTATATATATATTATATAAAGTAAACAATTAGAAAAAAATGTATCGATTCCATGCAGAAGCACCAATAAGTTATGTGTCCAAGCCTTTCTTTGATGGACCAAAAGTCAGTGAAAGAGTTTGCTGTTTTAAAATGAGTGCATGTTTGGTCTTTATTTTCAGGAAAACATATGTTCAGTTTTTCATTTCAAAGATAAACACTGTCCAGATATCAAAGTGTGCAAAATCCAATAGTGAACATTTGGGAAAGTGGCAGGAATATGTGTGACAGTAATAGAATCAGACAATTCAGATCAAGGATTGATGAGCAACTAAAGTCTCGCAGCCGGCAAAAAAGTGCCAAAAATGTATCGCAAAACGGCAACAATTAGAATATCCAATTCCCAGCAAAATATGTCACTAATAAAAACTCTGTCATATTATGCTTAAGTGTGTTGCAGGTACAAAATAATAGAATTATTAATATTTAGAAATACTAATTGTTAGACATAAAACAATGCACTTGACAGCTAAATAAATATTTAAAAGAAAAAATATATATATATACATATTGTTTTTTACAAAATATCCAAACATTTCAAAAAGATGTTTTTCTAGATTTGTATGGCTATTTGTATGACTGCACAAAGCCTTGACCTTAACCTCACTGAAAATTATTGGTATGAAATTATTGACATACTTCTCATGAAGCAAAACAATGTTCACATGTTCTTGGGTCTAATACAGAAAGAATCACACACATATATAGGCTTTTTATCATTCTATATTAGGTTTTTAATATTATTCAGCATTGCAGCTCAAGTTTATTAGTTTGGACGGTAGCTGCTGATGACAATTCTCTAGCAGCTTTTTTTATTGTTCATCAGTAAGTGTGGATCGGAATTTACACTTAACTACAACCCCCTGCAATAAAATGACAAAAAATCTAAATATTGAATTTAATTCTTAACTTTGAATAATATTCCTCAACGAGCAATTCCACAATTCTCCAGCAAAGCCCTTGACTTCATAAGAATGTAAGATGCAGTTAAACGTTGTGTATGTAACACTAGAGCACTATTTCCCATTTGCGTCTTCTTGACTGAATTAAGCAATTGTTTGGCTTGGTTGTGCACTCATTTGCACAGTGTAGGTTACAAATGGGAAAAGAGGGTTCAAACTGGCAACTGATGAATGAAAATGTTTCATATTGATCAAATTATTGGGAAACCACTCTCTGCAAATATTCACATTATGCTCCTTATTATGAACCAAGTTACTGAATATAATTACTTAAAATCTAATAATAATTGTATACTATGAAATGTCTGTCACCCAGCTCTACTCAGCAGCCGTATTTGCCCTTACCACTTGTAGCAGGGCCAAGTAGCCAGCTCCCACATTGTCAAAGTTAATCTTGACATTTTTCCATCGGGCAGCATCCTCTAGACGCAGGCAGTCAGTCATGTTGTTTACCACATGGATGGGGAATGTCTCGTCTGTAGTGCTGTTAACACAATGGTAGTACTTTCCAGCAAACAGGTTCACACCCATGATGCTAAAGATCAGCCAGAAGATCAGACAAACCAGCAGCACATTCATGATGGATGGGATCGCACCCAACAGAGCGTTGACTACAACCTGGAGTGACACAGACAATCAAATTAGACAATGTTTTACTAACAAATGATAGGACAAGAAGGATTAGGCTGGATTTTTGTAGAGTTATAGAATTTGTATAAAATTAACAGAATACTCCAGTGTCTTCCTATCTAGTGCCCAAATTGGAAATATTTATCAACATATTAAAGTAGATGTAAAACATCTACAATTCATTTTTCCAAATCATTTTAGAGAATATTTTTGGATGCATTTCCCCCTCCCCCAAAATTTAATGCACTCAAATCTATCATCCGCATCCCATATAAGCACATCACTGCAACCCATCCATGACGTGCATAGCATGGAACAGACATTTGCTCCGCAGATCAGAGGCAGAATGGCACTCAGACTGCAAATCCTCCTCAACGAGACCAATGAAATTGACCAATAAAAAAGATGACTTGCAAGCTGACCTTGACCTTGCTAGACACTTGAACCTGAGCCTCAACCAATTCCAAACTATATAAATAACAGCAGTTGTCTGCAGTCATAGTAACTATTAACAGTTCCTGCTTTAAATGTATAAGCTTAACATAAAAATAAAATTATCTTATGTTATCCTAATGAATATGCTGCATTTACATCACTAACTTAAATGTCACTGCTAAACGACTAGTCTGGCACAAAGACAGTCCATATCAATCTATTCTCATTCTATTCTCATTTTCTTGACCTAATCATCCACAGTGCACACAAGGCACACCGAAACACTTACACATAGCACCAAACACACACACACACACACACACACACACACACACACACACACACACACACACACACACACACACATTCACTCATAGCTTTTTAGTTCATCTAATCATTCTAATTAACAAATATTTTAACTGTAGGAGGTAACCTTTTTCTATCATCATCTATCGTTCTCTGTCTTATCTTAAAACCTATAACTTAGACACTGGAGTATTTTTATTATTAGAAGAAATAAAACTAAATAATTAATTAGTTCTGTTACAAGCATTATAAAAGAAAAGCTAAGTACAATATTTATGGGAAAGGTGTTTACTTAATACTGTAAGGAATGAAAACAGAGGTTCATTATTAGGGTTTATATTTTAGATGTAGTTAGTTGGTTACATTAATCACAAGGCAAACTGTTGGTGAAACAAAGTTAAATCGAGGACATGAAGGAAAAACACACATAAATCAAAACAGAAACCAAAAAACCTTGTTTGAGACACGGTGATGATCACTACATGTCTTTACTGCAAATGAAAAAGACACATAACAAAGAAAGAAATTAAAGATCACAAGAAAACAACACAACAAATAATACAGGTATATCAAAGATCACTACCAAAACACAAAGAGTTCATGCAGAGCCATATACTTGATTTATTTATGCAGCCTAATTCATTTCAACATATCCATAGTCATATATTACTGAAAGTAAAGAAAATACAATTACCCTCATGCCTTCAAAACGCGATAGTGCTCTAAGTGGTCTCAAAGCCCGCAAAGTCCTCAAAGATTTAATGGCACTTAGCTCAGAGTATCCCAGAGCAGTGGCAATCAGACTGACCAATGATACCTGTTAATCACACCAACCAAAGAACAGGTTTATGTTATTTTTTAAATTACTGTAAATCAAAGCTGAAGAAAATTATGATTGCAAAGCAAACAACACAATGTCATAGCATAATACATTTTATAGATATTTAATTGGATTCCATGTGTGAACAAATTTGGTATATTATTTATTGTGTTAATTTTCTTGCTTGTCATCTGTAAATATCAGCCATTATAAGTAAAAAGTCCAATAAAAATGTTTTAGACTCTACTTAGACCCTACTTGGTAATCTGTCTCTACAGCTATACACTATTTTATATAGTTTTTATGCTGGATGCCCTTCCTGATGCAACCCTAAAGTTACAAAAAAACGTCAACAAAACCACCTTTCCCTTAAACTGCCTTTCACCCAGATTTCCTTCAACTTAAAAGACAGCGTAATATATAAGTCAGATATCGGAGTGGTTGCTGGTTTAAATGACAAACTAGCACCCTCAAAGCGATTTAGTCCTTGTATTTCATTCTTGTGTATGAACAAAGTGGCAGTGAGTCACTAGTGAGTCAGCAGATGCTAAACACGGGCCACCCCCATACTCTCCAGTCGAACAGCATCATGGTTGTGTCTATGGTGCATCCACGATTAAAATAATACTTTAGAGATACGTACTTTAAAGAAACAACTCCTGCATTCAGTGATGGGCCATTGAGGCCAAATAGAACGATTTTCTTTTTAACTGACTTGTGGCTTGCAAACCAACAGCTTATAGCAGTAAACATGCTACTATGGATTGAGTATGTTTCTGGGATTAAGGAGACGGGATGCCACTGTAAATAAACACTCCTACTGAAGACATAAGTATCAATAGGCATCCAGTGGAGTGATGGCTTAGTGGTCAAGGTACTGGACTGGAGACCAAAAAGTCACTGATTCAAACCCTACTACAACCAAGTTGACACTTTTGAACTCATGAGCAAGGCCCTTAACTTCCTGAGACCCAGACTTCTCATTGATGTGCATTTTTTATTTCGTCTAGCTATTTGGGATTAGTTGCATCTAACAAGCATTAAAATTAAATTTTGTCTTTGTACATGAAGCCCAATGTCCTCGTATGGAGACAGTAGGTCTAAAATAAATAATGAACTGGCTAACAAAGAATATAACTGTTTGATTGAAACTGTGAACATTAGAATAAATAAACAAAAGTGCTATGTTATTGTACATAAATAAGTAACTTTTGGAAATAAAATTCGATTAGTATTTTTGCATGGCCCTTGTTTTTGTCTGGACTGGCTGTAGAAACTTTCTAGTGAGATTGTCGCTATCTTGTGTTCAATCAATTGCGTGTTATGTTGTCATATGACCACTAGGTGGTACGGGCAGTGTGTCCATATGAGGCCAAAAAAAATTAGGTAGAATGGTGCTGAGAACCAGAAATGTAATGTCCTCATATGAGGACGCAGGGTCTCTAGAGGTTAAATATCAGGTGAACTTCTGGTGAGGTTTGCCAGGTGATGGTTGGTATTTAATGCAAATCTTGTAGTTATTATGTCACAATATCACGGAAGCCAAAAGAAAATAGGTTTTTAAGAGCAGTAAAGACCCTGCAAAAAGAATTTTGCACAATTGATCCACTTTAAATATGAAGTTTAAATACAACATTTGAAATGGATTAAAACTTGTAAAGTTTGCATACACAATGCAAATGTAGTCATATTTTAAAAAGTACTCATTGATTGACACAAAAGGCCGGGGTTACTTTTGTTGCTCAGAAAGCATCAGATGCTCCCTCTTTTTTAATTAGTTGATCAATTCTGAATATTCACCTTACGTTTTAAGGTATCATCTCGGTGTGAGTATAGGATGTCAAAGAGAGCTCATTATGTTTTAGGACCAAACGTAAAGGGTTTGTGCACATCCTTCTAATAATACCTATAATGCAATTTGGAAAAAAGCTGCTTTAAAAAGTGGAAGTAAGTCTGGGCAGTCATAAAGTACTTCAAAGAATTCAAAGTATTTAAAGTATGTAAAGCAGACTAAAATATTCTAAAAAATAATGTTAAAAGGTTATTTTGATTTACACATACTAATTGTAAATGCTAGCATTCCATTACCGCCTAACTCTGTTGGCACTTTACAAAGCGTCTAAGATTGGCACGCAAGCCCTCGAACGAGCACACACACAAGCATACACACACATACCCAAAGCCCATATCAGCATGTTCTATCATGTTCTAGTGACATAGAGGATGGCACACACCCAGTGCGACACTGGACCTATCTCTCCATAGATCTGTCCTGCAAGTGTTTTGATGCAGAACCTAATTTCACCATCAAAATTAGACCTAATCAAGCTCCACCGGCATCAGCGGTGCGTGATATAAGTCTCTCACTCAGACTTGAGTGCCACTTTCCTTTGTTTAGTCTTATTAGGCATACAAAAACTGCTATTTTTAACCTTCTTGGTCATCTAAAGACCTAGCCAGACACTAGTACGTTTAATGAAGCCATGAAAGCGAAAGAAAGATAAAGAATAAATAAAGAAAGGAATTCCAGTCATGTCTGAGCGGTCCTTGAGCGAGTGTTTGCCAGAGCAAACGAGGCCAGTGAAGCTGGAAGAGACGTGCAGGTCAGAGGTCAAGTGAAAGCTCATAAGACAGTGTGTTTTGTGGGAATGCCCCAGTACTAGTCTGTAAACACTGCTCACTGTGGTATTGTGGGAGAATGGGGAATCTGAATGAATGTCATTTAACTTTTTACAATGACTCTTGTGAAAGGAGTTACTGTTGCTAAGGACTGACGGAGATGAATTGTACTTCTGTTCTCTTAGACAGGCTACAGATTTATTTTGATATTTAACATATGTCTAATGCATATGGTAATGTTTTTATCTCTCGAACCACAAATATGCACAAAACCTGCACATTCATACTGTATATACACTGACATATCATTATAAGCACTGACAGTTGACGTGAATAACCCTGATTATATTTTGATCACAGAACCTCTTACATCTGTTACAACCATGTTTTATCCATCGAAGTCTTGACTAAAAGGTCTAGTGTTGGTCCAGTTTTGGTCCAGTATTCGGCCACTTCGCTATCAGAAACAGCATTAATCTGTTGGGTCAGTTATCCTAGTCTATCATTGAGCCTTGGCAGCCCAAGACCCTAACGTCATTCCTACATTGGAACACTTTTTATAAATACTAGGTGAGTACCCAATTTCACACTTGCACACCTCCAATAGAACTTGGTGCACTGAAAGTACCTGGATGATGCACTAAAAATGGCCAAAACATTATCATACAGTGTGAAATGATGTACCTGCAATAAATCAATGCTATATTGTTTACGTAATGGAAGAACAGGGTCTTATATTAACCGTCTCCAAATTAGAAACGGAGGCAGCTGCTTTGTATAAATGTAGGTAGCATTAATGAAATTATTCTTCAGTAGAGTCTAAACAAAAGCAATTAAAATCATTTAAATAATCATTACATAAACAAAAGCTGGTGGGAATTCTGGCAGACTAGAGAACTGCCTTCAAATGTTTAATGTTCCACACTTATCCGTGTCAGTGTTCAGTGCGCACTATGCACTAATTCACAGTACACTTATGTAAGTGCACGGTTTGGGATGCACGAACTGACTACTTCAGACCAGAAACATCAGACAAAAGCTGTAGTTTTGGTCCATAGATTAACCCAGTTGTCTAGATAACACAAGCCCTTGTCAAACTCACATAAGCTTCAAAGATAAAATGTTTATTCTAGCCAATATATCTCATATATTACAAGGTTCCATGATAAAGAAAGTTTTATTCCATGTTATTCAGTTTATTGGTGATCAGATTTGTTATGCCTGGTCAGTGTAAGTGCAAACTTTAAACAAATATTTTGTCTCATTATTAATAGCAGCAGAATTGTAAATAGGGGATCTACAGTGGTGATAGTGCTGCTTGTTACTTGTTGGTTCAGAATGTTTTGTAACAAGCATTCATTCAAAACGCTGTTCTAATATAAATGTAACCTTTGCCTTTATCCAAAGATGCCTTTGGATAAAGGCATCTGCTAAATGCAGACAGACACATACATTGTTTTCTATTTGTAGCATTCATATGTAAAGCTTCATTTAAAATTAAATTAAACATTTATTTGTCATTAGACATATACAGATGTACAGTACAACGCATATCCCAACTTGTCTACAAGTTAGCTGGCGCTATTACAGGGTCAGCCAGTGTACGGCGCCCCCTGGAACAGACAGGGTTAGGGGTCTCGTTCAAAGACCCAGCAGTGGCTGTGTATCTTTGGGTTACAGGCCCAACGCTCTACCCACTAGACTACACTGTCCCAATCTTCACTATATTTTATGTATTGTATAAGGAAAATTCCGGAAAAGATGCAAGTTTAGACCAAACCATGAAACTCTTGGCATTAAGTCAGTATTTGCATGCAAACTAAAGTTTCTGTAAAGCAGAAAGAAAACTGCTTATGCTTACTGATTCTGATGTCACATCATACTCCTCCAGACCATAATTCAACATTGTGGTTTTATGGTTATGAAACCTCACTTGTCGGGTTGGATTTCATGCTGGGGAATTTCCAATCCTAATATATTTACTTTTTAACAATTGTATGCAGACAATATTGTGTAATGAAGTATATTGTGTTAAAATGATTAGGTAGTTTGTTTATCAGAGCATCTGTCTATTATATTATTTTTTTATTATTATTTTCATTATTATTATTATTAATGATTTTAAAAATTATGATTGGTATTTTGTAATTATTGTTATTATTAGTAGTAGTACTAGTAGTTGTTGTTGTATCAGTGGCAGTTGTAATATTACTATCAGAATGTTAATTTAAATTATTACTATTATTATTATACACTATTTTAGTAGTAGCAGAGGGAAAAGTATGTATGACAGATATATGATAATATTATTATTGTTACTATTATAAATAGCAAACAGTATTGACATTAGTAAAAGTAATAGCAGTATTGTAATTACTATTATTAATATTCGTATTTGGTAGTAATAACAACAGATCCAGTATTGATTATTTTGATTATTAATTTAATATTAATAATAATACTAATGACTTATTAGTACTAATGACTTATAATAATAATAATATGGGTTCTGTTAATAATAGTTGAAGCATTAATCTTATTTTATGTTTAAAACAAATCCAAATTCAGCTTGCCCAATCTGTATCATTAAATTTGAAATCATTATATTTTACACAATATACATTTTTACTTTTTATTGCTTTTTATGATGTCTGTAATGTAGTAGCAGATCAGATAAATCTGTATTAATGATATTAAACTTTCAGTAGTAAATTCTATCGTGACACTTGTGACTTTAATTATATCTTCATGAATCACTATTAAAGACGGACAATCATGACTACTGAATTAAGAAATAAAATAATAATAAATTGGCAATAGGAATGTATCGTTCTGTATTATCTTTACAGATTTTCTGAGATTCTAATACCTGAGGAACTTTCACTGATAACTTTTTTATATTACTAACCCCATTTGCTAATTACTTCTTTCTTTTCTGTTCTTCAAGGTGCACGTTGGTGATTTTCACAAAGTAATAGCCGTGGTTCAGATGGGTGGCAGTGAGCTGGCTATCACTGTCACTGTTGTGGTCTGCTGTGTGCTTCTGCTCCTATGCACCGTGGGTAAGTGCGTTTGTGTATGACTTTATACACGTGATGGCCAGTCAGTCATTTTGAAGATCGATGTTCCAGATATGGAAAACATAAAAGCAAGGAAACAGGGTCATGAAGTTTCCCAGCAAGCCCTCTTTACAACACACAGAACACCCCATACACATAGAAAACACAACATTCCCACTGTTCTCTGTGTTATCTTTAATCTTGAGAAGTGCAGCGAATATAATTCAGCCATGACTGACCAGCGCTGAGCTTTTACTGATACCAGAGATAGATATAATATGTAAAATGTTTCTCTTTTTTCTTAGCGCTGGTGGTGTATTGTACCAAGAGCCGAAGGGCAGAGCGACACTGGCAGAAGACTCTCCTGCAGATGGAGGAAATGGAGTCACAGATCAGAGAGGAGATACGAAAAGGTAACACATCGACCCCGAGGTATAGAGATAATGAGGTGTGTCTCAGTCAGCTTTTAAATGAGTCTTAAATGAGTGGAAATTGCTTTATCTCCTTTTATGTGTTTACAAGAAATACACAATGACTTCCAGCAAGTTCTTTGCAAGGTGTTTTGCCCTCCATGTTCCTGCCTGTCTGTGTTTTAGTGGTCTAAAGGGGTAAAAAGTGTTAAACGTTACGTCTGAATGCATCTTGACAGATTTATCTCTCTCAGTGAAAAGAGTAAGTGGAGACTCCAAGGACATGAAACAGAGCGCAAAACACGGAGTTCAGGGCCAAATTGTAACAGGATCTGGGTTCATGTGTGATGGGGGTTGTTGGAACTTACTAGACTCTGAAGACTTGTACTCAGTGTACAAGTGTTAAGTTTTTATTACTTAGAATGACAACAAAGAATGCAAAGAAATACGTTTACGGAAATATGTGTATCTAAACATTTCATGCCCTTGGAATTATAAGGTCCTATCTGCATTCTGTAGAACGTCTGTTCAAAATATAATAAGAAGAATATGTGAACACCTCAATATATTTTATTTTTTATTTATTTTATATACCTATTTTTTCATTTTTTCTCCCAATTTGGAGGGACAATTACCCAATCAAAATTGTCAATGCTCCCACCACAAGAAGGACCAGGGCTACCCCATCACATGGCTCCTCCGATACATGTGCAACCAATTGTTGCTTCTTTTTATGATGGCTGGATAACCAATACACTCAGAAGAAAGCACGTTAAACCAGATCTTATACGGATCTGATACATTTGTGTTGAGCAACACGACATCAGGATCGATGTAAAGAGAGAGCGCCATCTACCACCCTGAGACAGAATTGTGCTCTCTAGGACTCCTAGGCTGCTGATGGTAGGCAGCATGATCGGGATTCAAGCTCGCCATCTTGGGATCATTGTGACAGCACCTTAGTCCACAACTCTGAACCTAGAATAAATCAATTTTGACAAAACGTCAGATAAAATTATATAATTCCTATAAACTCGTATATTTTTTAAATATCTAAATATGTATATCAAAATCAAATCAAATCAAGGTTTATTTGTCGCATACATAGTACAACCGGCAGTCAAATGCTTTTTAACAATTACAGTTTAATTGTAACGACATTAAATGAGAATAGATTAAAAAATGTTAACAAATAAAGTAGAAAAGCACTTTTAAAGTTGTAGAAAAGAAGAGCAGAAAAAATTTATGTATGTGTATATACTGGATGTCTAACCAAGTGTCAATAAAGTGACCAATACTGATAAAGTGACCTAATGTTGGTTATAAAGTGTCCAAGTACAGTAGTGGTGAGGCTATAATAAGTTTAATGACCAAGAATGTGCAACAGTAGCTAACAGAACTGAACAGTGTAAACTTTCTATATCTAATTTCAAGTATAGTCGTCATATAATAGAGATATTTGGACTTGAAGTTGCTGTGCTGCCCCTAAAATAAATGATGAGACTCAGGCATCAAGGCAGCAAAGAGACATTTCAGAGATGTCCTACAACATGAAAAGAAACGAGGGCCAAGGACAGATCCTATAGGCGTATTATTTCAAGTAGGAGCATTTAAACCATCCGAGTGACAAAGTAATTAAGCACCGACTGTTGAACTTTGTTGTTGTCCCAATCAAGACTTACAACTACAAAGGTGAAAGGAGACAAGATATACATTAATAAGGAGTTGTGAGCTTCAGGCAGGTCAACTAGTCATGTGATACAGCTTTCTGCACAAAAAGTAAGGAATGTGTAGGAGAGGGAGAGAAAGAATGTGTGTGATGGGGAAGCAGAACAAGGTCACCAAGGCTGAGAATCTGAGAAAGCAAACCAAAGGTCGCCGGTTCAAACCGCATCACTGCTAGGTTGCTGCTGTTGGGCTCTAGAGCAAGGCCCTTAACTCTATTTACTCAGACTATATACTGTAACTACTGTAGGTCGTTTTGGATAAAGGCGTCTATTAAATGCTAAAAATTTTAATGTAAACAGCAGTTATTAAAATGAAGTCTTAAGCCTTAATAATCTGAGACCTGATGACCACCTGCAGTTCTGTGCGCCCTTTATAATAAGATTTTTTTTACGGCCTGGGTTTCCTCTATAATCTCTTCTCCCAC
>JAOUQU010000010.1:1576976-1593473 GCA_028566735.1 Ammoglanis amapaensis
TTTACTCTATATTTCTTACTCTCAAAATTAAGGGTGCGGCTACATTATATATATATATATATATATATATATATATATATATATATATATATTTGTGTGTGTGTGTGTGTATTGCTGTGGATCAGTAACGATCTACAGAGCACTCAAGGGTCAGATGCGACTTTTATAGTATTCTCTATAGTTATTACAGTATTCCCTTCGAAACAAGTCCCTTAAAACATTTACCCTCTGCAACATTTAGATGTATACAATAATGTAGTCTACAATTTTGAAGCTCTTGCAGAAATTCATTTGTTTCCACACCTTCCTATGAAACACTAATTTTGATACTTAGAAATATAAAAAACAAAAGAAAAATTGAGGAAAGGATTCTGTTTTTCTTATCAGGGAAAACACAAAAAACAATCCATCAATCCATTAATCAATTGAGATAAAAAATATGTATGTAACTGTCATGAAGTGTAAATGTAAACACACACTGGAATCTACAGTATCCCTGTCCTGAATATATTTTAATGAAATAGCAGTAGATAAGTGACTGAATAAATAAATATTATTTTACCCTGCATCACTGCCATTTCCACACAGCAAGGCATCTTTGCTGTTTGGGAGATAATAATAATTATCTGTGGATAAGAGAATTACAGAACATTAATAACAAGTAAAGCAAATACAAACACACATTTTGTTCTTTGACTGAGTATAGTAGCTTACAGCGAGTGTGTCAGAGTCAACAATGGCCTTTAAACCATACAGCTATAGGTGTACACACAAACACACACACACACCAACACACACACACGCACACACACACACACACGCACACATGCACACGCACACACACAGCTGTAAACACAAGTGACTCATTACACTGGGACTATTGGTGTAGTTTACTTTAGCTGTAGGCTCTCTTGCCACTGCACCTTTTACTCTAACAAGGGCACACTAGCAATGTTTTCATTTAGCTTTAATTATCCTTTATTTATCCAGATATAAGCTCAAGTCAGAAATGATACACCAATTCAACCAGTCTAATTTACAAACACAGTTTTCAGTTAGTTAAGAAAACAAGTTAAGAAAAACAAGAACGTCTCATTTGTTAATTTACTTTACACTTTGATTAACTGATTACATCATATGGCTGACAAACTGTATAAAATATGTAATGTGAACAATTGGCTGAAATATGAAAGCAGACAAAAGTCAAATGTCAAAGACAAGACAAGATTCAAATTTCTATGGAACTGCCTTGCTGTTTTACTTCTCTAACAGGCAGCTAACTAAATAAAGCAGATTCTATTAAGTAATCGCCTTATCAATCACGTTATTCAAAGATGCTACTTAATAGCGATTGTATTTTTTTTTTACTAACAGTTAGCATCATGCCATTCAAACCAACGAAAAGAGATGCTACAACATACTAGTATATCAAATAAAAGGTGTGTCTCAAATCTCACACGTGAACACTTATTATGTTTTAGTACAGTGTTTTCAGAAACAAAACATAAAGAAATAAAACTTAATACACTGAATGCACTCAGACTGAGCACTTCTAACAACAAGATAAGACGAGAGACACTATGCACACTAAACTGACGCCATTTTGCCTTGGAAATGGGAACGGGAGGAATTAGTTAGTTCATATTTCAAGAAGTGAAGGCAACTGCTTAATTTAAATGTAAGTAGTGTTCATGAAATTATTCATTAGTGGGGGTAAACAAAAGCAAATAAAAGCATAAATCATTATATAAACAAAGGCTGGCAAAGATTTTATTGTAAAGAAAAGTCCATCACTTCAGTCCATCATTTGAGTCCATCATTTGAGATTTCCCATGAAAGTGTGCACTATGAAGCAAGTGCTCTGTGCACACTATGCATTAAATTACAGAGCACTTATATAAGTGCGTGGTTTAAGACGCCCCTAAAGACTACCTTTACCAAACACCAAAGACTAGAGTGAACTTCCAAATAAATACACTTAGATGCCTTTTGATGTGATGATTTAAAAACACTATAGTGATGCTGGTGGTGTATAGACTTAGAAAATATTGTTTCCCCCATGAGTATTACTGTGAGATGTTTTACAAACACTGCAGGGGTTGCTGGGGATGTTACGTATGTGACTGTTATGTAAAACAAGTTTATACATTGACCAATCGACTACACTAAAAACACAAAGGGAAACATTTCTTGATTATTACTATTTAGTATTACTTAACAAAATTAAAATAGAAAGTATAAAAAAATATATATAAGAAATAGAAATATGGGGGGAAAACAGGCGACTTCATCTAGTAAAAACACACACAAAGAAACAATTGTAAACCCACTCACTCTTGTCAGTGATGTATTCAGTCCAGTTGAAGGTGTCATTGAAAATATCATTGCTGATGTTGAACTGGACTGTGGTCCAGTTGCCTTGTGTGTCATTTTGAGGCATTCGAACACATTTTTGTCGCAGATTTCCCATGAACAGCTGTAAACCAATCAGCGCAAATACACTCAGACAGAAAACGGTCAGGATCATCACGTCCGACAGCTTCTTAACTGACTGGATTAGAGCACCAACGATTGTCTTCAAACCTGCAGTTAAACACCAGACATCAGTCATATACATACATATATGCATTACATGTTAGAGAGGCATGTGCAATAAGCTAATTCAATACGGATTTGTGTTTTGTAAAAGAAAACTGTAAAACTTTGGGTTAGTTTTTTACAAAAGCAAACAAATATTTTAATTACTGTTGGGATAATGGATTCTGACATATGCTTATTTTAATTAAATTTGTTAATATAGTTAGGGTTTTGCTTTCAGATACCTGCTAGATAATCATCTTTTTAGAACTTATTTAAAGATTTAAAGATAAAAAAAGATTAAAAGATAATAAAGTTATAATTTTTATTTTTTTAAATACTAATTTTTATCAAGATTTCAAATACGTGCACCAATAACGTATTTTTAGAAATAGTTCTTATTTGTAGGTTGAAAATGAACCGATATTGTTGTAGGTTAAATAAACTGCAACCAATCATTAATATATGTGACATTATTTTTATCTTATCTTATTTTTATCAAGATTTAAAGAAGAGTATAAGAATCTTTTCTGCATTTCCGTAGGTTATCCTCTCAAAGTAAGGAGTATCTAAATATTACATTTATGTATAGAATATATATGTATAGAAGTATCCTGGGAGAACCGATATTGTTGTAAGTTAAATAAACTGCAACCAATCATTGATATATGTGACTATGCTTGAGTCAAATATTATTTACTCAGTAACATATATTATCCAACAATCATCTCTAGTCTTGTCTCTTAATTACTTGTTTAGATTAAAAATGTTAAGATATTAAACATATTTAGATTAGCATTGATTAGATTATAAATATACTTTTTTGTATTTAGTGGACTGTTGTGCATTCGGACTGCATCTTTCACATTTTCTGTTTGGATCCTGGTCCTGGGGAAATGTTTTGTTTCAATATCTAACAGAATGTGGATAAAAAAACAAAAACATCTCCGTGTTTTACATTATATAAATAAAATTAATAGTCTTAGCAATAAACTATTGGGATTCAGTTCAACTAATCTTTTTCGAAGTTTTTGCTTCGAAAGGTTTGGATTGAACTGTTTTACTTCACTGATGTCAGAGATGCAGCCTTTATTAAAACGTTTATGTAAAGGATTCCATTGATAGTATAATGAACTGAAACATGCTCTGAAATCCTGCTTTTAAAACATTGTAAACATGCAGTATATGTGGATGTGTTTCTTGTGTGTGTTGGGCTGGGAGGGGGGTTGGGGGTAGGTCATGGTTAAACACCATGCTATACACTCACACAACATTAAATAAACCAAACTATCAACGGTGTGCATGCACATAGAACACTAACAATAGACAAACGGGGCAAAGAGTGCGAGAGAAAGAGCAGAAAAGCAAATAAAATTACAAATAATTACAAATTAAAGAAAAATATTTTTAAAAGACATAGTAAAAGAAAATTGTAAGTAAGAAAATGATTAATAAACTTTAAAAGAGAAGCATAATAAATGGATAGGAAACATAAGAAAACAAAATGAAAACATGAAATAAAAAAAACAAAATAAATGTGGATAATTCAGGAAACAAAGAGAAGACAGAGCTTGAAAAAGAAGATAAAAAATAGAAATGCAAAAGTAAAAAAAGAGGCGGGAAATACAAAAAGCAAAGAAAAAAAGAGAAGACTCCTTCAAATGTGACACTGTAGCCTTTAGCAATGTCTCATGCAAAACAAGAAGAGAAATTAAAGAGCCTGTGTATTTCCCAAGACCTGAACTGTGAGAAACAACAGAGCAGAACAGAGTCAAACAAAAGAAAAATGAACTACAGTTAAAGACTACACTGTGTTCTAGATAAGCCTGGAATCCAGTTTTGTTTTCAAAGCGCATGGATTCCTGATTTTGTTGAGCCGCTGGTAACGACAGAACGAGCAAGAAGAAGAGAGGCCAGCGAAAGAGGGAATGGTATGAGCGCAGGTTTGGAAGGACAGAGCGGCGGCCTCTGGCCGTGTCCTGGCCGCTAACTCTCACCTGGGATGACTGAAATAGTTTTGAGTGCTCGCAGAACCCTGAAGGTTCTCAGTGCAGAGACATTGCCCAGTTCCACAAACTCAGTTACATATCTGTAAGGAGAGGGGGGAGGACAGGAGAGGGTAGGAGGTCACAAAACACACACACACGCACACACACACACGCACGCACGCACGCACACACACACGCACACGTTAGGACAGGACAAGGCAGCAAAAGAGGGAGAGGGTTGCACGCAGACGTAGACCTGACTGACACTGTTTGTGCATACACACACGCAGGCGCATGCGCACGCCTACACGCACACACATACACATAAGTCTTACCTGGTATAACTGAGATTGTTTTCAATGCTCTGAGCACTCTGAAAGTGCGCAGAGCTGATACATTGCCTAGGTTTACAAACTCAGTAACATACCTGTAGGATTAAATCAAGAGTTACCACAAAGCAAACACACTCTCTCTCTCTCTCTCTCTCTCTCTCTCTCACACACACACACACACACACACACACACACACACTCACTCACACATTCATACACAAATACTTCACACACCATGGTTACATTTTTGGTTGTACGAGTTACAGTATCACTTACTGTATATATCACGTAATAAATATAAAGAGACATTTAAGTTTGGCAAAGATACAACAACTGACATGTTAAAATATTTATATCTGATGTACATATGTGTAACACAATTAATTTTCAAAATTAGGCGATCTGGGACTATTAAGAATCGAGTTTTTTCTCCCACAGTCCAAAACTATTTGAGGTTTGAACTGAAAGCTGATTGCTGACTATAAAGTTTGTGTGTGTGTTTGTGTCTGCCCTCAAGCAAGCCCCCCTCCCATCCCTTGGTCTTTCTGTGTGCCTTAAGGCTGCTTATACGTATAACTTTGGAGTATGCATGCTTTATAGTAGAAGTAGTCTAAAAAGTAGTCACTTCCTGCATATGACAGTGCCTTGACCAGCATTTGACAAATATTAATTGTCAATCAGCTCCAGCAACAACCTTTCTTGCTCAGAAGCAGGTAAACACAAATGCAACAAAACCCTTGTAAACACCCCCTAGCGTTATTTGGCAGATTACTTCACAGCACACCTGACCTCGACACAAAACTATACAGGAAATCAACGTCATTGAGTTGACGGGGTCATCTTGAGTTGAGTCAATTGCCCATTGCTGAGCTGTGATTGGCTGCAGCAGACAAGACTCGTTCCCATTCCAGTCTTGAAGCTCCAACTGGACTTACTGGACGGGACTTATAGGAAAGAAAGCCGTAACAGATACATAGAGAATATGCCCACTTTACATAAAAAGTGCACAAGCTACTTGGCCTGATAATCAAATCCAGAGTCTCCTTGTTGTTGAAGACTATTAAAGCAAGAGCATTATTTGTCACGGTGTTAATGGCATATTTATTTCAATCTAAGTAAATATCGATTAAATATCATTTTGGAAAGATCATAAATACATTAAGTCTAATGGACAGAAGTGTGCACAGTGAGCCACATAACATCTCTCTTAATAGGGCCCACAGATCTCGAAACAGTTCAACCTTGAGTCTAAAATGCAAATCATTCCCCATTTTAAAAACTGGTCATGTGACTGGCTACATTTAATGAATTTAGTTTTGCACTAGAGCTGTGGGTTCAATAAAGTTACAAAGTTGAAACAACTTATGTTGAAATAATAAAAAAATCTTATGATCTGCAACTATACATTGGTGTAAGTGAATACAATAATGCTGTAGACCAAACAACAGTTGCCTGTGTAGGAAATATTTTGGCTAACAATAATTATATAACTTCATAAATAAGGCATAATTAAACTGCCATAGTTATGGTGTCCACTAAAAGTTATACTTTTGTGAAATTTTGTATAATTATTGTACAAATTTGATAAAAAGACAGCAAGTACAGCACTATAGTTGGTAACCGATTGATTTTAGATGGTCAGTGATGTTGCTCTAGTGTCTCAGCCCCAAGAATGCTCAGAACTTACACCAGACTGGACTGAATAAAGAACTCCAACTTATGTCTAGTCATAACTAATTTTTAGTTTATACAATTGTATTAAATATGTTAAGTCTCCTCCACTTCACCCACGAGGGTTCTTAACTCGGTAATTCTGATTTGTGACAATGTCTATTGTAAAAAGCTCTATACAAAAAAAAAAAGAATTGGCCTGACTGTTTTAAATTAAAACAAATGAACATATATCAGCATTACCACCATAAAGAACTAAAATGCTAGTTAATGACCAGAAAAAAAACTAAAACATTAAATCCAACAAAACCCAGTCAGATTCTAGACATCAGGTTTGCCAGTTACCAGCCAGTGTTTGTGTTTGTATTGACCGGTTCTCTTCAAAATGCACAGCTCAGCGTACATAAGCAGTATTCGAAAAAAAATCAACACTTGTGTATGCTGCTAAAAACAGAAGTGTAAAATAAATATACATGAATAAATCAGGGTATGTTTATGACTTTAAGCTTGCAAACTATTAGCAGCCCTTAGTCACATTAATATCAAAGCTCTATTGCAAAACGTTATGCTAGCAACACTTTTTCATTCAGTCTTGGTAAGAGAACTATAGCATGGATGTAATAAAAGATAGGAAAGAAGACGCACGCCATGAGGATGACACTGAAGTCCAGCCAGTTCCATGGGTCTCGCAGGAATGTAAATTTCCCCACACAGAATCCACGGGCCAGGATCTTAATCAGAGACTCAAACGTGTAAATTCCTGTGAATGTGTACCTGTAGGAAAGAAACAGCCTCGTCCATTAACAATCATTTCAAACATGTGAACACATCACAGATCCAGTCCACCTCAAACATTATTGAAACAGGGGCTGGACAGAGACTATCATATTTACTAGTCTACAGCACAACGTAACCTTAATAACATAGAATAGAATTCAATAGACTGACTTTGTTTGTCATCAGACGCATACAGATAATAAATTGTTTCTTCGCATATCCCAACTTGTTTGAAAGTTGGGGTCAGAATGCAACCATTGTATGACACCCCTGGTGAAGACAGGGTTAAGGGTCTTGGTCATGGACCCAACACTGGCTGCGAAACTGAGCCTGTATTTAAACCCCCAATCTTCCAGTTCATAGCCTAAAGTTCTACCCACTAGGTAGAGCTGTACACTGTCCTTAAACCCAGTTGGTTTAATCTGATATGTATGAACAGGGCTTTGTATCTGCTATGTAGGAACATCCAGCTGTTATGGATTTCCATGACCAAAGTTGTGCTTTCCTGTTTTAGAAGAATCTTATTTATAAATAAAAATGTAAAGAACAAACACTTACTCCACATTCTTGGCCCAATCCGGTGGGTGGCTTAGCGTCATGAAAGCGCAGTTGGTCAAAATGGTGCACATGATCACAAAACTGAACATGGTGATACTCAGTTAAGGTTATTTATTTATTTACCTTTTTTATTTCTGGAACACGTTTTGTAAAACACTGCAGTTTCCCAAATATAACTTTTTACTTTTGCTCAGTATCGAATGATACTTAGAATGTAGGAAAGTACAACTTTTTTTAACATACTTAAGTACAAGTAAAAGACAGATTATAAACTTTTAAAAATGTGAGTAAATGTAATTCGTGATTTCCCGCCTATTGATGGTGTTGTGTGTGATTTTCTACCACCAATCAATCATGTAGTGTGAAAAACACAATGAGTTAAAAGATTCCCAATCTCAAGAGATCAGAGATCGCGCTTGCAGCAATCTGAACAAAGTTGTGTATAAAACAGGGTAGCTGAAAGATGTGCTAAAAGGATATGAATGCACCAGCACTCTAATGGAGAGTCTCCTCACAGGGTTGAAGGGACTGAGGAAGTAGAGGGCCTGTGTGGCATTAAAGCGAAAGATGGCTTTTCCACGATTTAACACTATGAAGGTCTGAAACAGCAAGAAAGTAACATCAGGATAAAGTTCAATGCTACTTATAAATAATAATAAAAAACAATGTCCTTGACACTAGAACTATCAGGATTTTCATATGACTTCTTTTTCTACCAGAGGCTGCCAAATGGTATCTGGTAATGTTGACTTTTTTGGGGGGTGGGGGTTCACCAACTTGTTCCAGAGAAGATTGTAGACTGAAGTAGTGTCTCCTTGCAAATGTAATGGCCTAATTTAAAAAACACTGGAGGCAAGAAGAGCTATTCACATTAGTCAAATGGCAGTTCTTTGGGATTTAAAGGTATAATTGCCAAATGGCAACGGTTTGGTAGTTCTAGTGTTAAGTCATACTTTTCCCAACTCTAGCGAATATTCACTCACTAATTTGCCAAACTTTTTTAATTCCACCCTCTTTTCCTTATAATGTATATATCTATTACATATCTCTATATTCTCTATCTAGTGTTTCTAAAGTTTTTATGCTCCTTCTCTTACTGTCTGGTTGCTGTAGAAGGGATCCAGGTCCTCTAGTGGCACAGACACCAGCTCAGACGGGATGTCCCCATAGATGAAAGGAAGGGATTTCCCAGCCTCCAGGTCACTGTTGGGCTTGGGCCCATTCTCATCATCTTCATCATTACGCCTATCGTTTTTGGACCGCTGAGCCGCCTGTTCAGCAATGCGCCGCTCGATGGCAGCAAGAGATTCTGGACGAAAGGGCTGAAAGCTGTCAGGTCCGGGAGGAACGAGCAGCTGGGCAGCCATATTGACATCCTGCTCCAGGAGCCGGACCAGCTAGCCTACTAGTCACACTGGGGCCTGGAATAAAAAGAACACAAAGAAAACTTTAGTTACACTGAATTGTGTACAATGTGTTTGATATATTTTGATCTTAAACTATGAAATAACCTTTAAGAAGAAAAAGAAGAACTGAAAGGAAGTAATATTATCGCTTTTTTTGTAGATAGCTAAAAAGTGGTCAATAAAATATGAGAAATAGCTCTGAACTTTATTGCTGAATATTTCATTTGAATACCCAAAATTATTTGCTACAATTGTTTTCTAATCTAAATGTGCTTTTCACTTACTGTTTAATTTACTTTATTTACATAACTCCATACTCTAGATTTGTTTGAGATTCTCAGGCACAGTGGAGAAAGCCAACTGGTCTACATGGTCCAATGTCTTTAAAAACATTTATAGGCATTCATGGTGTGTCAGTTCGGCACAGTAATATAATAAGGAAAGTGTAGATTGCATGTTTGTAGTGACAGTGAGTAGAAAAATTTGAATCAAAACAGAAATATAAAACAGGTAATAAAAAGTCTGGTTATGGTTACATAGTGACATTTTTTTTGGAAAATTAAAATAGAAAATAACTGAATCAATTCAATAAACTACTAACCTACCAAAACATGAGCGACAATTTTAAAGGTAAAAATAGATGAGATTTTTGTAGAGGGGTAACAAGGAGAAAAGTAAGATAACTTGGATATAACAAATGTGTCATTATCTGTAGAAATGTTTTAGTTTTATTTTATTTTATTACATTGTTTAGAACAAAATACATCTTTTTAGGGAAGAGAAATGGAAAATAACTCAATATGCAGTAAGTTAGACTATGCAAGTTGCTCCAAAAACAAAAATACCCTACAATATAAAGTAGTAAACAAATCTGATTTACTGACAAAATCCAGTCACAGTTCTGTTCTTTCTGTTTCACCCTAAAACACAATTCAAACAAGCTTAAATGTTCACTAGGTGTAACTTATAAAACCAGGTTTGCTCAAAAGAAATAGTGTTAAGTAATTCTCTAAGATCGACAGCAGTAGCAGACGCGAGTGTACCTGTCTCTGATCTACGTCACTCCTGGGACACTCTGACTCAAACACACTAAGTATTCAAAAACCAGAACCCTTTTATATCACACCAGTAAAGTACTGGCAAATGACCCGGTGCTCAGCAGTAGAACTAACAGTATGTGTGTGTATATTTGCAAAATAACAAGTCTGCTTGGCTCTCTCACTTCAGAGCACTCAGATGGAGCAGCGTGTTCCCTTCTGAGAGTGCAGTCACAAACAACTCGCTCACACACCAGCAGGTTAGCCTTCAACCAACTCCCTCTCTAAAAGAGACAAACCTCGGGAGAGCTGATATACTAAACGCTGCGCCTCGACATATTAACTCCACACGGCCTAAAGACACCATACAGAAACAGAAAGAATGTTTAACACTATGTGGTTATGTGAAAATTCTTGCATTTTAAATTTGGATTAAATAGTATACATTTATTTATACAACAGTTATTTACGACCTCACGGTCTTAATTGGTTAAGATGTATTCTAGCCGTGAAGATATTTAATGGTAATAGCACAATAAGTTCTCATTAAAATAGTAGCACTGTAACATAACCATTATCTAACCTCACTGAATTAAAAACATGATTAGTGGGTCTGATATATTAGGCAGCAAGTGAACCTTTCTAAATTTGAGGTTTTAGAAACAATAAAAATGTGATGGCTAAAAGACTGGATCAGAAAACTTCCAAAACTGTAATTCATGTGGGAATCTCCCGGTCTGCATTGGTCAGCCTATGTCAAAAATTATCCAAAGAAAGAGCTTAAGTTGATTTTAAAATATATAAAAGCTTGTAAACATACAGAACATTGCAGCTGTGGGGCTATTTTGGTACCATAAGCGCATCCTGTGCAATATTAGGAAGGTGTTCATGTTAATTGTGCGTCATTGTACTGTTATTGTACTGTTATTACAATAACAGTAAGAACAATTTTATTTTATTGTATTTGTTCAGCTCCAATCAAGAGTCAAAATTCACTTCACATACAGGTTTTAAAAATGCTGAGTTTGTTCTATAAACAAATACAGTACTTATCAATTAACTAATTAATAAAAAAACCTTTTACTTCCAAGCTCCTTTTAAAATTGATGAAGTAAAAGATGAGTGAATTACTGAAAAGATTTGGAAGACATTATGTAGTAAGATAAACATTGTTTAAACAGTCAGATATTGTGTTAGAAAATGGTCATCTAGCTAACCAGGGCAAAATAATGAATACCGGATGTGTAATTAACTCCATAGTTCACCGTTTTGCCGTTTTCATTTGAAATGTAAACTAAATACAGTTGAAAATAAATTGAGTTTTATTAGATTTACATTTTCAGCTTTTTCAAAAAATGACTTACATTAGAGCTACAACATACAGTCTGAGCAATAAGTGTTAAAGGTCTTGCTCAAAAGCAGCGATCTAGCAGTAGTGCAGTCTTTGGATTACTAGTCCAGTACCCTAACCACTATTTTTTATTTTTGTATATCATGTGTGATGGAAGAGATAATTTAGCTCTGTGTCAATTTAGGAACAGTGGTAGCATGGCAGGTGTAGCTTCGGACTATCACCTGAAAGGTTGAGAATTAAAATTCCAGCTCTGCCATTCAGTCACTGTTGGGACAATATGTTAGATTTTGTGTGTTAGACCTGAACATCATTTTAAGTGAAAATAAAATGATATGGTTTTTTTTATATTTAATTTAAAAATGAAAAATATCAGCCCCCTGTACTGGAAAATAAAATCCAGTGTGACCAATCGACCTCAGAAGTCACTTAATTCATAAATAGATCCCCCCAGGGTGTAATTCATTCTCAGTATACTTACAGCTGTTCTGTCAAGGCCTGAGAGATTTGTTAGAGAACATTAGTGATGAAACAGCATAATAAAAACCAAGGTTAGCTTACAAAAATATCCCAAGCTCTGAACATCTCACATAGCATTGTTCAATCCTTTATACAAAAATAGAAGGAGTATGTCACAACTGCCAACCTACCAAAATATGGCTGTCCACCTCAACTGACAGCTCAGGTAAGGAGGGCACTAATCAAAGAAAAAGCCAGAAGAAACATGATCATGCTAAAGGAATCTAGAGAAACTGCAGACATTCACAGATCAGTTCAAAGATTCTGACCAGAACAGAACAACTATTAGTCATCTACTCTATAAATGAAATATAGTGGTGGCAGCACTGAAGATGCTTTTGTCGCATGGACAGGAAAGCTGATGAGAGTTGATGGAAAGATGTGTGGCACTAAATATAAAATCTTGGAGAAAATATGTTGGACCAATATGTTAGGTTGCAAAAGACTAGGGACAGGAGCAGATGTTCACCTTCCAGAAAAACATACACCCAAAACAGCAGCGACATTGTTTACACCAAAGCCTATTATTATGTCAGAAAGGCCAGTGAAAGTTTAGACCTTCTGTGGCACGACTGTGAAAATTGCTTTTCACATGGACTTTCCATCTGACCTGAGTTGCTTTGCAGAAAAAGAACGGACAAACACTTCAGCCTCTAGATGTGCAAAGTTAGTAAACATATACAGAAATACCACCTTACCACTATTTTGATTATGGAGGATTTTTGCCATGATCGTACTGTTACTGTAATTTTGATTTTTGTACAAGAAGATTAATGACATTAATCAGACTTATTTTTGAATATATAGGGCTCTTCCTATCATAAACAGATAGTTGTGGCAATCAAACAATTACTGACCTAATTGTCTTGGCACACTCAGTTTAAAGATTTTCCAGATTTTGTCAAGTTGTAATCAATGTTAAATGAAGATTAGTTAAAATCTGTAACGTTCCTGATCCATAAATTATATAACAGAATTTCATTCAATTATTCCATTGTATGCATCTGGAGTTTTTCTTTGATGGTTTATTTTGGTCATAAATGTGGTGGGTACACAACTATGGGAAAACACTAGATACCAAACAGCTGCATTGCATGTTGGTTAGGAGCTGCTGTCCAGAGTTCTGAAACATGTAGCTCTTTTCTTTTAAATGTACTCACAGACATGGTCATCTGTTTGATCCCAAATGCACTGATGTTTTTGCCTGGCTTTAATCACGCTTAGGTGTTTGGCCACACCCAATAGATTTGGCATAGTTTTTACACTGGATGCCCTTTCTGATGTAACCCTACATTTATCCTGGAGTATTATCTGGTATGTGCATCCTAGTGGGTATCTACAGGATGTATTGTCCTGAGTAAACCCACATGGACATGGGAAGAACTCAACACAGAAAGGATATAATATAGGATTTTCACTATAAAAAACATAAAATCTCAGACAGAATGTAGATTCTAAATAGAACAGCAAAAACGGTTTACTTTTACTTTTTTTTCTCTGGTTTATGAGTTTTACTTTTTTTAGATTATACGTAAATCAAACTAAATTTAGCAACAATTCTCACTGGGGCTTGGCTCGAGATCATCTGTGTTAGGGTGATTACGAGGATGGAAGATTTCCCACCAAGTGTTGGGTGTGACGTGAGAGTTGACTTTTACAATTACATATTGGAGTAGAAATCAAAAATTATCTGCTACCCCACTATAAGTCCAAAAGATGTAACATAATCATATATTTTTAATAGAAATACTGGTCTCCCGACAACATTCCAAATATAAATACAGTACTTGTTTAGAAATTTGACAGTTCTGTATGTTTTTATTTTCTCATTTAAACTGTTGATGACATACAAATCAAGATTTATTTTAACACTCAACTGAATTAAACTGGAGGAACACACTTTGGTTTCTAATTATATTTCAGCATGTCAGAGACTTAATTTCTCAACACATCTGCATGACGATCTTATGTCACAGCACAGACAAAGCTCATTAGTAGAAACGATTCAACTGATGACCAGGTCTCAGGGACCATGTTGCATTGTGTTCATAACTATAGAAGCTGCGCCATTGTGCCACCACCTACCATAACTCAATGTTATGCTCATGATTATCTTTATCACACACACACACACACGCACACGCGCACACACGCACACACACGTTGCCACGTAGGGGTTGCAACATGATGGCCGGTATGATAAAGTCAATACTATGTGACGTACAAAAACATTTTAACCAGTGCGTCATCCAAATCGACAAATAAACGTCATGATCAGCTATAATTTGTGCATCGTTCTAGATAGGAAAAAAAAATAAAATAAACTCGGGCATCAACAAGTAGCCAATGTCTGATACAATGTGAAACCTACTCAAAGCAGTCAATACTAACAGATGCGCACAAGGTCACCCCAAAGAGCATAGCGGTCACGACATACGCGCGGTTTCAAGACTAATTGGATTCGTTTAGAGCAAAACAAAAACATGATGCTCTTGTGTCAGTGTGTTTATATAAATATGGTTCGGTAGGCAGGTCTGGCCCTACCTTCAGAGCTTTGTCGCCATGTTGAAGTCTGCGTTCGTTTCCATTACGGGAAAGGGAATCTCTCTTCCGATCAACAGTACACATGGACATTTCTGTCCATCATGCAGTAGGGATGTTGGAAATATCCAGTGTGTTTGAACTATTTGTCTCTGTTATGATGGGAGCGAGAGAGCGGCTGAGATTAATGTGAACAGGACGCACTGGAAAGGGTTAAACCGTGTCTAGGCGACAAGAAAAACGTCTCTGGGCGTGCCATCTGAGTGCCCAAAATATACCCTTTCATTCAGGAATCCCATCAAAACAACACTGTTCTCGACACACGATTGAATTATGAATAAAGCTTTGACGTATTATTTGTCATCCTATATGAGAGTTAATGTGATGCATCATGTTAAACGTGTACACGCATTAAATATTTTAAATGTACCCATGAGCAATTAATATATTATTGTTTTTTGTTGTCATTGTTGTTATTATTGTTAATATTATCTTGCTGTTCAGTCTGTATGTGGGTGTGATGATGAAAGAAGGGGGTCGCACTTGCTCCTCATCAAAACCATTTAGTCACGTAAACCTTAGCTATTATCATGTGATTCTAGTTTTGATAACTAATAATTCCAACAAACCCCTCAAATACCACTATTAAACTATGTCGAATTCAATTCATAACGATTTAACGATTTAAGTCACGTCGTGATAACTAATTATTTATAAATAGATTGTATTCTTCAGTGCAGTATTAAGATTTTAAAACATCTTAATTTAAACTGATAACGACCAAAAACAAAAACACACATTTTCTGCATCAGTCTGGCTCATTTTCTGTTATAATATCTCGCCATCGCCAATTATAATAACATAAGCTTATATTTGATGTGTTTTCCATTGCCCAATGATCAGATGTGATTTGCACCACGGCTTTATTTCATCTCTCCCATTCTAGATGCTTCTGGATCAGATCTTGAAGTAACTCACCATAATGAGGCGCATCCGATCGGTTTCCTTTCTTCCTCCTCTAATCTTCTCCGTGCTTTATATCTTCGTACAAACACACAAATGCTTCCAATATGAAGCGATAAAATAAAACCAGATGTCTATTATTATCCAGCGAAAGTTACTGTATGTCGTCCTCTCGTCGCCTTCACGAGCTTCCGGTTGTCGCGGATGGACTATAGTGACGCGTGTGCGCTCATCTGTGCACCGACTCACCCCCACCCGTCCAGCATCACCCCCCCACCCCCACCCCCTGCATCCCGGGGCAGATGTAGGAGACACAATCGGTGGTGGGTGGGGAGTGAACACTTCTGATTGCTTTTATTTACCTGCTGAGCTGTCAATCTGGAACACTAGGATTCATTTACACATCAACATACACCATGTTGTTTGTCTAAGGCAGTCATTTCTAATGTATGGCCCAGGGGCCAATTGCGGCCCGTTTTCAAATAACCACTGACCCGGAAAGCAGTTGTCTTTTCAATCCGTATATCAAATCGGGTCTCACAAAAGCAACAAATTAAATATTAAAATCAAATTCATTCCTCGGATTCCTTGGATCAGTGGTGGACTGTGTAACCTATATTTGAGATTCCAAAATAATAAAAGATAAATAACAAACTATGTTTGAGTTGTTTAAATCATGAATAAGTTTTATGTGTGGTATTTACCAGCTGACAATGAGTGTTTAAAGTTACTAGCATTTGCTATTTTTTTGGTACGAACCTATTGGGAACAAGAGGG
>JAOUQU010000010.1:1637547-1648337 GCA_028566735.1 Ammoglanis amapaensis
CCGAAAATAAGACATAGTGGGGCTTTTGGGGATAAAAAGAAAGTAAGACGCTGTCTTATTATCGGGGAAACACGGTAGTAAAAGTCAATGGCTATGGTAAAAGGGTAACTGTAAAAATGATTTGAGAATATACTTTACTAATAAATAACTACATATAATTGCTTAACTATAGATCAATTCACCTTAGAGCTATAATATACACTGGACTAACCATAGGCAAGATGAAAGCTCAATGAAAAGGCTTTTTAGCCACACACTACAGAAACAAAGAGAAGAATATTTAAAACTCACTATTTCTTTCTGTTCGTTTGGAGAAAAGAAAAATAAGCAGCTTTCGGGCACACCACACCCTATAATGAGTCAAATAATAAAAGATTAGGAAAGCAGTTTGATGTACTAGCACAAAAACATACTCGTAATAATAATCGCTGAGGTTCTTCAACCTGTCTACATGTCAGTATAAACGTGTAGGTGTGAGAAGCTTACAGTGCTGGAAAGGCGATCAGAGGCAGCGCGGTTACTAGTCGACCACTAAACTCATCAGGCAGGTACACGTAATAAACAATTACACAGGTTATCAGATATAACGTAGCAGAGTAGAAGAGCAGCCCGCCCACCCAAATTTTCTGCAGACGCTGGTTTTTGGCACGAAACTCCTCTATGTCCTTAATTTCCTACAAATACAAGAGTAAATGTAAATTACTTGGTTATCTAAATAACCCAAAGCTTTATATAAAAAATTGCTTATTGTAGGTGTTGTGTTCTGTTTCTAGTTTAAAAATTGTATTAACACGTGTGATCTCTAGACTAACAATAAAAGACTCTACATTAATAATTAATAAATAGTTAGGAATGACAGCACATAGATTAATATCATCCATATAGTTAACGATATTACAAATGTGTTCAAAATAAAAGTAAGTGCAAGAAAAAATATTTAAAAAGACTTAAAAAAAGATAAACAATTGAAGGTGACAGCAATCCATCTTTATATTAGTGAACATATAATCCCAGCCTGTTAGGAAGACTCCTAACCAACCAAGGGTAGCTTAGTGAGCATTCCGAGAAACATACAATTGTCATCTAGAACAAAATGAAAATTAACAGGAAAATGTTGCCAAGTGCGCCTTTAAATTTTCTTACCCTATCCAAATCTTCCAGGAGCTCAACTGTGGAAGGCTTTGCCTGAAAAATTATTCAAATTAAGTCAGTTAGTCAGTAGTCAAAAAACTACTCAGTTTACACTGAACACACAGCAATCATATAAAATAAAATATGGTCATCTCACAACAAAGAGATTTTAAGGCAATTTCATTTTAAGCTGTAATAAAATGGAAAGCTTCTTAAATGAAATTTCCTGATTTGGACTACCAGGCTCCACTTTTGATATTAAAGATTTGAAAGGTTACTCTACTAATAGTATGACATACTCTACTGAACATATCTGAATGTTAAGGTTTCATGTTCGTTTTAGAAAAAAAAACATTTTATATGAAAAACAACACATTAGAAATTAATTCTGGGTTGTCTGAAAAGTTAAAAAGGCACACCCAACAGGTCTGGTGGCAGTAGTCATAGTTTTATGACATGGATTTGACTTGCCATTAAGAGAGTTAATAATAAGATCCTGACTCGTCACTTACCTGCAAGTTTTATATCCCCTTTACTGGATCAGCTTATTGCAAATATGATTCATTACAACACATGAAAGCGCATACCCAGATTAATCCCTTTTAAACCTACCAAAAAATGCACTAGCAGCAAAAAGCAGACCAAACATTTAAGTTGAAAAAAGCAATGCTTTCTACCATCAGTCAATACCATGTATTTATCAAGTTATGCCACAAAGTAAAAACACAACCACTACACCAAGTAATCAATTAGTTAAAGGATAGTGTACCATATATATAGTGATTTCAATTGAACAAAGTATGAGTTTCAATTGTGGACAAAAGTCTGCCTTTACTGCATGTAAACTTTTGGCTCAGGCCATAAAAAACCTACAGCAGAAGTAAAGCCTGAATCAACATATGTAACAGGTCTTCTATATATGTCCTTCAAAAGTATTGATAGCCATTGTGAATAAATGTGTTAAGTGCACTTTCAAATCCATGAACAATTTATTCCTTTGTCATGTTCTGCATGTTAACATTAACATTGACAGAGAAGTGAAAAAGAATATAATTTAGAATGTTAATAAGTGCCTACCTTCCACCTGGAGATAATGGAGCCCATTGTAATCGCTGTGACCCCCCGCTTCCACACCTAGAAAATCAACAATTGAACTAGTATTCATTTGGCATATAGTCCAGATATAAAAGCTGCTAAATTACCCCCATAAAATAATTACCCCCTAAAAAAATTTAGCTAATTATCTATAAAAACCAAAACTTGAGTACAAGCTATTTTTACCACTCCTAGTTTGAAGGAGTTTGGTGACACCAAAACTAAACGATATGTGGCCTTCAGAAGTAAAAGGTTCACACAGGTATTTCAAAAGCAAAGACCATCACTTTAACGTCACCATGTTTGATCCTCTTATGGTTTGAATGCAGAATTAGCATTAGAAATTTTTTTTTTAACAAAAACGATGTCTTTCCCTTTACTCATCACTCCACAAAATGTTTTCCTAACACTTTTTGGGTTCATCTAGAACAGGGGTCACCAACTGTCTGTTCTAAAAATAGCTCATCAAAGAAATAACATTTTGCATATTTATATTTATTTGTTTCCTACCTTGTTAAATTATTGTTGAAAATTATTGTGAGAAATCATTTACACAATCAGCATCTTCACATAGATGAATATAATTATTAATAGTAACATGTAATTAAAGGTTATAAATTTGTGATTTCACAAGTGTGGATCAGACTGGAAGTCCTTCACATTAGTTGTTACCCAAAAAGTAGCTCTCAATTTCAGAAAGGTTGGTGACCCCTGATGTAGAACATCTACAATTTTATCCTCGCAAACACGAGGTCAACAATGGTTTCCACCATGAAACTCTGGATGCTATTTTCCATGTCTTGAGATCTTTATTAAATATTGATTAATTTTATAAAATGTTGGTAGGTTGGCCACTTATTTGAAGGTTTACCATTGTTCACATTTTCTTTATTTGCTAAATATTGGCTGTCACTTTGGTTCAGTGAAGTCATAAAGCATTAGCTTCTACCTATTCAAGCTAACCATGCATTTAGTAACCATGCCTTTGTATTGTAGAGTTGTTTAATTCTTGAAAAGAAGTCTAGTGTTACTTTACATTGTGTATTGCATAAAAACAGAAAACTCTTAATCACGTTACACAACGCAGCAGATCGCGAAGATAAAAGTAAATTGCACAATAAGCAAGTTAAAACATGACAAAGCAACGTAAGCGTTTTAATCCTACAGACATTTTAACTGTGAGTATCTTTAGCTTAGTTAATCTTTAAATACTTAGTTGGTTCACACCTTACTAATACCTCAAAATAGTGAATTGACTAGTCTATAACCTGATGTTCAACACCGATAAATATAGCTAAACAATGTCTTAAACCTACAACAAACATAATAACAATTTGACTGTAACAGTAAAATGTAAACATTTCATTACCGACAAGCAGAGCGAAACGCCACTGAGGGTGAAGCACGCAAATTAGTGACGTCACTAAAAATACGTGTCCCGATCCACAACGTACTCACTATTTAGTGTACTAGTAAGGGTGTGTTCTTATTTCAGTTTAACTTATCATATCATAAATTTAAACATATACTGAACGTTTTTAAAAACCTAAAAGTCAAACATATACATTGTATAGCAACTCATCAACGTGGCATTGAGAAAAACACACTACACATATTTTACATTTAAATTTCAAGAATATTGGTCTCAGAGTACCATGTAGGAAACTAAACCCCAAGTTCCGCTGGGAGCAAGGCTTGACCTGGCTTTAGAATAAAAGTCAACCGTTTAATTTAAGCTCTTGTTTTTCATGAAAATAATATAATAGTGTGAGTCAAGTTTTACTCAGTCTATATATGCTAAAGTAAACACACTAGCGTTTGTTTAGTATTCTAGTGTTTGTTTAGTCAAAAAGCTCCTCGGCCAATTTAACACACGCTGTCACAAACGGGTTAAGACCGTTTTTTTATTAGAGTTAATTTTCCATTATCTCAAATCATCCAAAAGATCAACAAAAGATCAACTATATAACCACTTTATATGCACACACATTAACGTGCGGTTACGATGTAAAGAAACTGGATCCGAATCAATGATTTGAACCGACTCCCAATCGTCCAAGACGACTCTATACATGTAAGAACGAATCAGTGATGAAGTGATACTGAACACGGTGGACACTAAAGCTTTTGTGTGTGCGCGTGCGTGCGCGCGTGATAATATTTTCTAAAATATATTTAATAATACCAGATCCGTTGTTTTATCACCACTTTATTCTGGTTAATGTCGTAATATGTCAAATATAACATTTTAAACGAAAGGTCAATACATCAAACTACCTGACCGTGTGTCTTTGAGCTTGTGAGAGGAAACCGGAGAACCTAGAGAAAAAAATCATGCAAACATAAAAACGTCTACAAAAAAGTATTGGCTACTTTATGAAACGTATAATAGTATTAATAATAAATGTATGACTTTGGTAGAAATGTGTTATTTAATACAGCAAAATGGGGTTAATATTCAAACACTCACGCACGCACGCAGTATTATGTAATTAAAATAAAATAGCCTATTTGTAAGGCTTCCCAAATGTGCTATGAAAGGAGCTGCTTTCAATTTTATTGTACATGTGTATAAGTGACAATAAAATGCATTCTGTTCTATTGTGATCTATGGTAAAGCTGGTTGGAACATGGGCATATCATGATTTAATCTGTAATAATCAAGTTATGTTAACTATCATCTAACCACTGTTACTCATAAATAGCCTATACATCTATTGAGTGCTTTGTTGTGTATATACTAAACAGTTAAGCATTATTTTCTGAGCTATATACACTATACATGTTATTATTTACTGACTGCAACTGTTACTAAACACATTATACCCAATTTAACTATAGAACTCATCATAAAGCCCACTGACAGGGAATTTTAATCGATCATTCGCAACACTGCGATATTAATACACTCTTTTGACTTAAATTGTAGGATATCTAATGGTTTATTTAATTGCTGCCTTATTCTGTTCTTTATATCAGATAATACAAAACCACTCACAATTATACTCACTAACCTTAAAAAGAAATAATAAAAATGATAACCACTAACATCATCATCATTGTCATTTTGGAGTGAACATTTTTCATGCTGCGATTTGAACTGATAATGGCCTGAAATTATAAAATATTTTGGTCTTCCACGAGATGCTGCTTGATGGTGAATCTACATTTAATTTTTTTTTTTCAGAAATAATGCACAGCTGCACATATGGCGCTATTTGTGGCTCCTTTTGGCTTTTTTTTCGCTTGAGTGTGAATTGTGGTGGTCGCTTCGTCCCTCCATTGTGTAGTACAAATCGGATCCGTTTCTAAGGTATCCTTGATTTACAGCCTCGGTAGTAAAAGCGGATTTTACGAGGCTGTCGCTGCCGTCATTGGCCGGTGCGGTGGATCAGCTGCGGTGAGAGATGCTGTAATCTCGGCTTCTCTCTGCTCTTTCCCACGCGTTCATCTGCACACACTGGTGCATCTGCAGCGCATCTGTCTGCTGGTCTGCCTGCACCACTCATCAACTGTAAAAACCATCAAACATCGAAGAAATACTTCAACACCAAGTATATCAGGTAAGCATACCAGTTAGTTATTTATTACAGCAAGTTATATTGGTATAGTCTATTTAAGATGCGGATAAAAAAAATCTAATTTCAAAAACCTTTACAATATAAACCTCATAATATACAAAGCCTTAATTCTCACTATTTTAATATACAAAATAAAGTTATTAAAAGTAAAATTGCGCATTTAAAGTGTAAATCGTTTGTTGCAATATCTATCTTTTAAAATATAGTGCATTAATATTTTAGAAATGATTAGTTATTACTGAGCTCAATGGAATTCAAAGCCTGAAAACGAGTATTTTAACTACCGTGCTGCAATGCGGCGAAAGACAGACAGACAGAGACAAAGACAGATGGACAAAGACAGACATACAAGAAGATCTGCATGTAATTAAATGCTTATAGCATTTATATATATAATAATTCTACATATATGCACACACAACACGAGTTATTTATTTATATTTACTTATTTAGATGAATATATAGATGCAGGTTATGCGTGTACTTTTGATCAAACAAAACTATCAGCTAAATTAAGCTAAATTATCATTAAGTTCTAAAGTGATGTATAATAAACAGCTTTTTGCTATTATTTTTCTAAAAAGCTATTGTGTTTTAAAAGTGCTTAGATATCTGATCATGCGATGTTTATCAAGTATATCCACATATTGTTCAAGGTTCTTTGTATGAATTAAATGTATTATTTCTTTCCACAGACAAGATTACAGAATTGCTGATGGTGTGAAGTTATTCTTTCTCGTTGTCTATATTTACCCTGTAGAACCGAATGTGTGTTGGCGCGTCGCAGTCACAGATTCGGTTTTAGGGGAGAATATCGGCAACGACACCGACACCGACACCGACCAACCGATCCTCCAAGATTTATCATTGATTATGACGTCATTTCAACGAACAAAGAGTGAAACAGAATAAATCTACTATAATGAAATCAAACGATAAAACACAATTTAACATACATCAAACTACTTTCTTGTGCTCAGTGTATTTTTTAAGAATTCTGCTCTGTTTTCCAAAATATAAATATCAACAAATGTCAAATAAAATATTAACAAATAAGGTGACATTTTTGATTGAGTGTTCAATTGTGTTACAATGCAATAACAATGCCGTTTTTATTAAATGAGATTGACTACCATGACAATGTTTTTTATACTTTATTAAACGCATTTAATTTATTTGTATGCATATCTAATAATTTTCTGTTATATTTACCGTAAATAATGTAAATTTACACATATGATCAAACACGTAACATATATGGAAAATTGAAGTTTGTGAAAAACTGTTTTATATGATGTAGTAAACGGTTATAATAAATTGTATAATAAATATCATAATGGTAGGCAGAAATAATTTGGGAATAAAATAGTCATTTAGCGTAATGGCGCGTTTTGATCACAGTCCACCCCCTTCCCCGATTTATACCAATTATCTCGTTACAATTTTACATAAAATATTTGTGAATTGTGCTTTCTATTAACAGACAATTAATTTAACATTTTTTTTCTTTTTAACATTTTGACTGGGGTTCAGATAAAATATTGGGATCCTAGTACCGCATTGATAATCAAATGACTTATTGTGTTTACATTTCACAAACCCAATGACAAGCACATTATAAAAACACATTTTCTTCAGTTGAAGTGACATTTACGTATAGTTTAAATCATCTGGACCAATAAACTATAATTTAATTAATATGGGTTGTAAAAGCACGTAAACCTCGTGAGTGTGTGAGGATCTGTACTTCAACCTCACCACGACTGATTCATGATTCAGTGTCGCCTTTTTGGAAAAGAAAAATCTCTGTGTACTTTTTCAAACCGTGCAGAATATAACGTTCATATTATTAAAATTCACATACGTACATGAAATATGGTGCCTGTTTATATTAAACTATTCATAATTAACCATTCGGGTCCTAAATCGAAAAATAATCCACTTGTACGTGTCTAAAGACGGGCTGAGAAAAAGATCCGAATGAGTCGATTCTCCAATTCATTTAATCAATAACAGAATCGAATCTAAAGCGGACTCATCTCAAAAGCGCAGTGCGCATAACTGCGCAGGGGAAAATGTTTTGGATAACTTTAGTTCAGCACTCGTACTGAACTATAATTTGAACACATTTGAAAAATACATGTTTTCACTTATTCTTAAGTACAAATGTTCGTGTTTGGTGTTTCTTTTTATTTAACGCGTTTATTATTAAAACGTGTTGATTATGTAACACGTTTAACTTAATTACTAAAGAACTGACAAAAATGCTTATGTACAATCACCATGATTAGTGTTAACTCCTGGTATATAATACAGACTGTTTAAAACGTTATTTGCTTATTTAAACAGGTCGGAGTACGAAACTGAGGACTTTTAGATTGACAGCAGACGGAAATAGTACTTCTTGATTGGTCAAAGATCGGTTCGTGTCTTAAACAAATCCACTACGTAGTGTACAGTTTTACACAGTAACATTCGTTTGTAGGGAACAGAGAATAGTGTTTTATATTAAAATGAAGCGTTACCCACTTGCTCCACGCCTGCTTCAGTGAACAGCTTCCTCGATTTGTCCTTGCTCTTAAAATTGGTATAGTTATCAATTAAAGATCTTATTTTTTTAACCAGTCATATCTCGACACTATGTCTCTTGCAGCAGAGGCGTTTGTCTCTCAAATAGCAGGTGTGTAATCTTATAATTGTGTAAACAGTAGTTTTGACTCTTAACTGAATTGAACTAATATTATCTATCCAAGGCAAATTAATCAAATGTTATAACAGTACATGTTATAATCAGCATCGCGTCTCAGCACGAGCAGGATTGCAGATACGCATGATGTACATGAACATTAGTAATGGGAACCTGTGTTTGACTATCATTTCTATTCACCACTATTCCTGATGTCTGCAAATACATCAGAGACTGAGACCAAGTCTAAGACTGCTAGTAAACATGTTTCTATTGTACACTTGTTTTCAACATGTAACAAAAAATGTATCTAATGAAATGTCCATGTGTTCTGCCTAACCATTTGATTGATTTTGACAAGGCACAATTCTGAATTATTTATATGGTGTAATAAGCCTATTGTTTATCATTAAAGTTATCCTTGATAACATATAGAGAATGTTCCGGGTGTTTTAGATGCTTGGTGAATCTGTGAACTTCACTGACATCTAAGTTAAATTAAGATAAACATAAGCAAACTTTTGCATGATTGCTTTCTATAACAACAACAACAACAACAACAACAACATGCAACATCATTGTTTTGCTTGCTCTGATTCTCCACCCAGAACTTGAGGAGGACATGCATCAATGATCAACTTAGTATTCTTGCATTCATTTAAACTAGAGTAGGATTATGTTTACTGTGTATTGTAAGTCTAAAATGTTCAGACATATCATCATATTTAGTAGCAGAGGTGAGGAAAGGACCTTGCTTACGTGTTCAACAGATGCTGCTTGTAAAATCATAAAACCAACTTAACTTGTGCTTTAAGTTACAAACTGATGGACAAACAGTTCCCAGGACTTTTTCTAAAATACTTAATTCATTAGTATAATTCATAGAGTTAATACGTCCATGAATTATGATAAGTTATATTTAATGAAGTAGCTCTGCATCATTACAGTAGCAAGTTTGAATGTTTCGAATTTGCACTTGTTTTGCACATAATTTTGTACAACATTCTTTTAGAAACCTTTCTCATATCACATACCACATACTCACCCAACCCTATTTATTTTTGAACAGCAGTATATGAGTAAGTTAACAATAGGCTTTGTTGCTCAACCACATTTTATTTGTTTGAAGACGTAGTTGTATTCGTCAAGTGTAACATAGCTAGCATGACGGTCTAAATAAGTACGTCATTGCTAAGGTGGGAATTCTAACTAATAGGAACCTGAGTTTGACCATTACACCCATTCACCATTTTGAAAAAGTATGGTCTTCAAAAAGTTTGATAATAATATGTATGTTTCTTCTTGCCATTGTCTGGAATATGTTTGAAATGTAATTTATGATAAAATGACTGTCACGTAGCATAGCTAGCAGGACGGTCTAAATAATTAAGTAGTGGCTAAGGTTGGTATTCTACACAGCCACAACCTCCAGTACAGAGTAAGTCTCTGCATACTAATGTTACACTGTTTGAAAGCCCCTTTGTTCTTATAGTGAACGTCGAGGTCTGGTTTAGCATATCTAATTAAATAAATTCATAAATTATTTAATAAATTAAATATTTCTGTGTCGAATAAATGTGCAGTGTTTGTGATATGTATGATGAGAATTTTCTTTTGCAGCTGCCGAGCCATGGCCTGAAAATGCCAAACTTTACCAGCCTCTGAGGGGTAAGTCAAAATTACAAATCAAAGACTTTTTGTGTGTGTGTCTGTGTGGGGTCATTTCTTAACTTGGCTCGCAAAAGTAAACCTCAATTACACATACCCATTTAAAACCTCTGGAAATTATAGGGCCAGGCTAGTACTTATATGGTTATGTGAATTTGAACCAGTGTCTGTACTGTACCAGTAGACAAGGTGCATTGTCTTGCTGGGCAGTTCCATCCCAATCAGCATGTGCATGGTCAGCAGGTATAGGATCTGCAAGAACGTATTCAAATGAAAAGAGTTAAGATTAGTTGAGACTGCCTGACATACCTGATTGTGATATAGCTTCTTATTTTATGATCTATGTGCTGCATCTGTACAAAATAGTGTTTAGCTGCCCCCCCTCCCTTCATAGATATTGTTTGCAGTTGCACAACACAGACCAATCCATTTTCACTGGGTTCATTCTGCTTATGAAATAATTCAAACTATAATTATTAGGGCTGTCCATTTAGATACCATTTTGACTGGGATACACATTTGTGAAGTTTTACCTTTAATGCGGGGCTGCCACAGATCACAATAAAACATGATCGCAAAAATGCTAGAAATGTTTACACTGTTTTAGCCGATTTTCGGGAGAAATGCTG
>JAOUQU010000010.1:1648437-1661072 GCA_028566735.1 Ammoglanis amapaensis
TGTGTGATTATACTGGAGCCAGAGACATGGGTGCCACACCCAATGGTCCTGTCATGGCTTAGTCACTTCCTGAATTATTCTCAACATGCCATTGAGCGAGACCTCCGGTGAAGAACATTTAGATTGTCTGTGCTGGGTTGTGTTTGGGTGAATGGGTACAGAGGCAGAGCTGAGGTCACTAGTGGGTGGAAATGTGTAGTAAGTAAACCATGCTAGTCACACACACAAAGTTAACCACAGCACCAGCACTCACACTAAATCACACAGACACTCTCACTCACTTTCTGTTGACTCTCCAGTGCAGTGTGGCCAAATATTTTATTGCCCAGTCCTGCTATCCAAGAAAGCAGCACTGTAAAACCACAGCTCTCCAAAAATTCCTTAACCTATGTGATGACAAGTTTCATACTGAACCTTTCGTATTGAAGTTGTGAGATACGTTCTGGTTTACAGGCGGTATTTAACCTCATTTTAAATATATTAGTTCAGGTTGGCATTCAGGCTCTTTGAAAGTGTGTATATTTATAAATTCTACACCAAACACAGAAAACTCATTGAATTGAAATCGTTGTCCTAAGATGAACTTGGACAGATCACATCCTACTATTGAAATCCAAAGGGAAGCTCAACAAAATATAAAATAAGGCAGAATAATACTGTGGCTAGAAAAGACATTTACAAAAAGAAGGAGACAATTACAAATAAATAGGGTGGGCAAAAGAACAGAAACAAAATATTTGTAACCATATTTGTAGCTGGATAAAATATTCATATGTATTGTATTGTATTAACATACATATGTTAAAAACAATTCTTTACAAATGTGCCTGTTTCTTTTGTTGTTTTTTAGAATGCCTGTCCTGTTCAGGATGCATCATTTTTGTCAAAGCTTCTCTTTTGGTGGTTCAAAGGGTAAGCCGTTACTAAAATCGAATTATTAAAAACTTAACTTATATTACCTCTGTGAAGGTCAATATTTTTCTACACTTATTTAACCTAACTTTAATACTTTCAATAATTTCAAGTAAGTCTTATATCTTAATTTATTACCAAAACATAAAAACGTTTTGATATGAAACATTACCATTATTTAGCATGTGCATATGTGTTTGTGTCATTAAAGGTTGGTTGTTAAAGGGTATCGAACCCCCCTGCAGGCGGAAGATCTGTGGTCCCTGCGAGAGGAAGACTCTTCAGAGAAAATCCTCAATGATCTGGAAGAGGAATGGACTTCAGAACGCACAAAATTGCAACAGTATGCACCAATTCCATAATTAATTTATACCAAAGCTAATTAATTCCAGTTAGGACAAAAACAGAATAGTAATATATTTGTATAATTACAACCCTACAGTGAGTCATAAATATAAAATAAAATAAATGAACAAGCTGCTAAAATAATAAGACACTTTTCCTAATGTAAACTGATGTGTTTGCTTGAGGTAATGGAGCTGGTGTTGTGGCATTGCATAGATTGACCGCTTCTAGAATTCTAGTTTGTGTTACACTTCCACTTTCTGTGTTTGTAGTGTTCTTATTCCTTTGTGTATTTAAAAAAATAATTTAATAATTTCATTCTAACATTGGAAACAGGCATATATATTAATGCTTTTTTATAATAATGAGTTTTAAGTGTAATGTTTAGCTATCCACCAGAAACACTTGGCACAAAAAGATAAAAGAGGCAGCATTCCATCACTGGCAAGCAGTTGGATTTGGCTTGAATGATTAAGTAAGCGAATGACCTGCAGCTGGCTAATGTTGGGATATTGCTGTATTGCTTCTATGTCTACACTTTTTCTACGATGTCATGTCTGACCAAATTATAGCTGATGGCAACTAATGATCATTCAAAGTTTAAAATGGAAAAATAATATTTGCCAACACAATAAAATTGTAATGAGGGGAGAAACAGGACCCAAAGATGTACAGTCAAAAAGAATATTGAAGTAAAGCATGTAATGTAAACAACCATTAAACAACCACATAAAGTAAAGTAAATTAACCACTGATTGTGACACTGAGTTCTGCAAGCTACTAAAGGTATAAAATAAACTTAAACTAAAAAATAAAGGTCAACCTTGAACCCCAATTGCTTGTTGCTTGGTGGCGAAAGATGAGTTGAGCATGTACAGAGAGCAAACTTAAGCTTTTGCTGTCGGTGACATAGGCAAATGCTTATCTTACAACCCTAACCCAGAGCAGGCAGAGCACCTGAAACTAACACCCAAGAGTTTGAGGAATGTTAAATGTTTGCCTCTTGCTAAGATGCAAAAAACTAAAAGCTGGAAGATAGCTGTATGAAGTCATACAAATCTCTTCCTATAAGAGAAATAAAAAGGACTTCTTTTTATTTCTACTTCTGCCTGGCAGTTTAGACACCTGACCAGTTGAACACAACTGTTAGACAGCTAACAAAACAAATTAGACATCTGCAAGTTAGACATTATGGTTCTTAATGTTGTTGTCGCAGACATTCTGTAACTGCCGAGAACTAATCTAAAAAAAAAAAATTTTTTTCATTAAATTATCAGTTGTTTATGTAAAATCAGGATAAATCCTCAATACATTAATATGAATGTGTGTTTTTGTTCAATTTCCAGACAGGAAAATTATCTGAGCAACAGTATAATGCTGGAGTCACGTTTGCCAGATCAAGCCCAGCTCCTAAGAAAACTTCAAAAAGAGCAGAGCTCCGGCTTTTGTCTTTTACGGACACTCGCCCGCAACGTTGGACCTTATTTCCTGTCTGGAACACTGTGCCTTGTGACCCATGATGCTTTTATGTTTGCTATACCACAAGTCCTTAGGTAAGACAAACATTCTAAATCACTTACATAATTTGGTCTTGCTGCTTTTTATAAATCCAGGCCCTTCTACCCAACTTTAAAAAATAACAAATCGTTAAGGGGCGCCTTAGTTTATAGTTTATTACAAATTCCTCTCTTTATAAACTTCCACAGACTAAAATTAACTGTTTTCTGTGGGTTTAAACACCTCACACAGTCTTACCAAATGTTTTTAAATGCTTTTCGGGGTCTATTGTATGGTTCATGATATCTCTGCAAAACAGGAAATCGCCATTAGTAGCAGGTGCTCGGCTGTGCTTGGCTGACGGACGTCAGGCAAGCCAGACAAAGATTGGGTTGTTTATGGCCACAAAGCGGCAATTATGGCTTAACGTCTGAAAGCTGGTCAGAGCCAGTCACCACAGTACTGTGTCGGGCATAGATGTGTCTGCTCCAGTGGAGCTATAGCGGATTTGCAGAGGTTGTGGTTAAAACGTGACCATTGCTTAAGAATCAGTTAGCCAAACTAACGACCGTCACCAGCAAACTGTAGCAATAAACAGTTTCATTTTATACTACTTTAAAAACGTTAAGGAATTGTGTCTGGAATTTATGTAGAGTTGCTGAACCTGGCTTCAAATAAAGGTTACATTTTTCCGGGAAGCTGTCTTGGTTTAATCATACTGACTTTAATGTACTAGAATGTGGTGTTAAACACAAACACTTGAAACATCCCTGTGGGTAAAGTAATTGCCTATGTGTTATTAAAGGAAAGCGATTTGCAAATGTTGCCTCACTTGCCAAACCTAGTTTTTTATGTTTAACTTTCCCTTTCCTACTGATTTTCCAGTTATTCTGATGATCTACGAATGTTTTGGTACAGGACACGTATGAAGAAAAATCACTGTCGAACTTTTAAAAAGAATTATGTGGAAATATTACGCATTGCAAATTATACGTAAAGGAAGGTGGCATAGACTTACTTCATTACGCTTTTGAAACAATATAAAATGCAAACATATAAGATATTACAATTCATTAGGAATAAAAAAGACTTAAGGAAAAAAACATCAGTTATTTTTGTTTCATGGTTTGTGATTAAATGTTAATCTTGATCATGCTTATGAAGTTTACAAAGGGTCAGGTTCAGGCTTGCCGAGAATTGGCTTTTAAGAAACAACAGTTGGCCGTATTAGTGCCATGCAAAATCATAAAACCCACTTCATTTTTCTAGAGTTGTTTATTTAAATAAACATTGGTTTTGCTTGCACTGTATTTCCTTTAAAAGTGTGTCAGTAGTGTGAAGGAGTTATTTGATATTTATATTTTAACAGCAGACAAAGCTGTGCCACCTGGATTTGCTTATAAATTACAGTCAGAAGGCATGACAGAGGTACACAGATCGCTTTGATGTTCAGAACCCCCTGTTGTTAAAATCAAAACTAGCTTATAATTAACCATAATCTGTCTTCTTCCTGTCTTTATCCTTTCAGTCTTCTTTTAGGCTTTATGAGGGAAGAAAATGCTCCACTGTGGAAAGGATATTTCTACGCCTCACTTATGTTCCTTCTGTCCTGTCTGCAGTCCCTCTTTAACCACCAATATATGTATTCATGTTTTACTGTGGGTATGAGGGTCAAGACTGCCGTCATGGGCCTAGTCTACAGAAAGGTCAGTCTAGTGTCATTTTGGACCAGACACTATAAACACTTACTTTACACTGAAATTTAAGTAACGAAATACAAAGAATAGATTCAACTGTGTGCCAGATATTTATCAGGAAGAAAATTAATGTGCCAATAGTGTTTTACAGCAACAAAAGTACATATACAATAGAAAACACAATAAAATAAAACATTCATGACATCTTTGAGATAGCAGTACAATTACAGTTATTTATAATAGATCCATTAATAAATGGTTAGATGTGTGCACAATTTTATAAATGAAGTAATGAATGTGCACAAAGATGCCATTCCAAGTATTTCTGGTATAGCGGTTCGGATATAATACAAGTTAACTGCATCGATTTAAAAATGTAAACATTGAATAAAACACAAAATGTAAACATTGTATAAAACACAAATATGTAAACATTGAAACACAAAATGAAAAATTAAATGACAGTATTTTAGTAAAATTGTAGTATATGGGTAGCTCCCTTACTGTGTTGTCACAATACAGAAATTTGCATAGAACCTCCCTGGCATCACCTAGTTACTCCTCTGTAAACATGGAGAGTAAACATTGGATGGGTGAGGCGCTGCCAGAAACAGTCCTAAAGTGACTTGTTCCAAATTGGGATGAAACTGCCAAGAAAAAAACGTGAGTTCTGTTTATGTGAGAGTGATTTTGTGCAAACAACCTCACGAATACATTATATGTATAACCCATAACCCCATTTTAACTATTAAGGTATAATAGATAGAGAGTACTTTATTCATCCCCAATGGGAAATTTCTTAATATGTCCTTTAAAATTATATTTCATAATATAATACTCAATATGTTAATATGATTATATGTTCACTTTAATAAAAACAATAATAAAGGAAGCAAAGGCAGACAGATGAGACAAACATGTTACAGTTCACTATAGGGGAGTGAAATTATTTAATCCAAACAAAAATATGAGTAATATTGTACTATTTATGTAATATTATAATAGTATTATAATATTATGTGTAATTTCAATATCAGACAAAGGTTCAACTGACTGATAAACAATGTAATTTTGTTTGTTTTACAAATCTGAAGTCTCTGGTGATCAACAGTGCAGCACGTAGGATGTGCACTGTAGGAGAAATTGTAAATCTGGTGTCAGCAGATACCCAGAAGCTAATGGATTTTGTGGTGTATTTTAATGCTGTGTGGCTTGCACCCATTGAGATTGCCCTCTGTCTCTTCTTCCTTTGGCAGGTGAGCTTCCTTTCTCCAGGGTTTATTTCACTACCATATTAATGACCTTTTATGATTTCATGTGGAGTGATTTGTAATTGTAATTTTGTAATATGTGTTATTTAAGCATCTTGGGCCATCTGCATTGGCTGGCATTGCTACCGTCTTTCTCATATTCCCTTTAAATGGATTCATTGCCAAGAAACGAAGTAAACTACAGGTGGGGGAGCAAGTTTATCTTATAATGATCTTTACCGCTATAATACGGCTATTTACTGACATATTAACCGACTAACCCAAACTTATGATTATGTTGAGGTTGCAGGTGCTCTGCTCCAATCTTCAAAAAAAATTAACCAAACTATTGTGGTCCTCTCATTCTTTTGATATAAACTATAATTTTCGTAGACTTTCCAAGTTCAACAAATATTGTATGAAACCAACTCTTGACTTCTTAGTAGCAATTTGAAGTAAATTCAGTTTGTGTCTATGCTCCCTGTAATAGGACGCTTTGTAATAGACCGATTGGCCTATTTTTCTATAAATAATATAACTTTTGTCCTACTTGGCAGTGACACATTTCTCAGTTGTATAAAGACTGTGGAATGCATCAAACCAGACCTTTGATTACACATTCTTTGATTAAACGGTAGACAAATGTGCCAGCCCTTTTTCATATTTATCACATTCCATTGTGCTTTGATACCATTTACTTTCTAACCTGTTTTATACCTTAGTAACCTCAGTATTATTTGAGCTGTGCAGAGAACAGAAAAGAAAAGAACTGACCATTTTGGGTTCTCATTTTTTTTAACTGTAGGAAATCCAGATGAAATTTATGGATGGTCGAATCAAGTTGATGAATGAAATCCTGAATGGCATAAAGATCCTAAAGTTTTATGCTTGGGAAAAAGCTTTCCTCGAGCAGGTGTTAGGTTACAGAGAGAAAGAGCTAAAGGCTTTGAAGAAATCTCAAATTCTCTACTCCATTTCTATTGCGTCCTTCAACTCTTCATCCTTCATCGTGCGTAACTTAAATTATCTATAGTATATTTAGACCTTTTAATTTTATATTCACATGATCTGAAATGTGATTTTTTTAACAGATTGCTTTTGCCATGTTCAGTGTGTACGTACTGATTGATGAAAAGAATGTGCTGGATGCACAAAAGATCTTTGTCTCAATGGCTCTCATCAATATTCTTAAGACACCACTCAGTCAACTTCCTTTTGCCATGAGCACCACCATGCAGGTACTTCCCTGGTACAGTTTGTCAAATAGCATCATGTCTAAATACAAAAAAACACTGGGACAAAAAATCTGCCTTGGCAATTGCTACAAGACTGTCCCACCACATTCCATTTCGTACACATTTGCAGTCTGTTGACTGTGTATCCCGACAACGTGCAGTGAGTAAACAGGATTCAATAGTTCAAGGAATCAAATTTATTTTATTTATGTTTTATCAGATTTACCGAGGGGTTGTGTTGCTTGCGCTTACTCATTACATATATTCCCCCCTAGCACAACCACCCTGACTGAACAAAAAATATAAAAGGCACACAAAAGGAATTACAAAAGCAACATTTATGCACTTGCAACTAATCAAACATCAATTAGAGTACAACATTTAATATTTTGCAGAGCTTAATTATATACATGACAGAATTTGAAAACATTATATTCTCAACTAAAAGTTTATTTTGTAGGCTAATAGTATATCAGAGCTGCCAAAATGTTTAAGTAAACATGAAATGGTCAGTCTATTCTGTCCTATATGAAGATAAAGTCCATTACAGAAAGTACGTACAGAACTTTGCACACCAGCACACAGAGCCAAATGAAGGAGGAGATGTATGATATGATTGGTTCAGCCTCGTGTCATTAAAGAAATAAACCAATCGACTTCAGACCGGCATGTTTCATGGGCCAATGCTTAGGAAACACACTCTTGCACGGACTTTGTTTCTGCAGGCAGGACTAATGCATGTGATTAGTCAGCCAAGTGTAAAACAAATATGTCAGAAACAAATATGTCCATTCCTGATTCTGTTTATCTGTGTGACTTGATGAATTTTTTTGCTGCTCTGGCCTGTATAAAGACTACTGAGGACAATATGATTATACCATGGTCGTGGTGGTCTCTAAAGGCACCTCCATTTGGTTACATTAAAGCATATGGCAGATTGCTTCTTTCACATCCTAACCAATCTCAACAATATTTGAATGCACCACATAACTCGTTTGTGGTGAATAATGATCCATGGCCAGCTCAGACATTAGTAATGTTTATTTTTTTTAGCTGTAATATACCCTAAAGCACAAGGCAAATGTAAAAATCACATGGTCTTTCAGCTAGCCATCGATATATCTGTTGTGCTAAATCATACTTGACTTCTGGGATCCACTGAAACTACTTTTATAGAATTAATGACCCATACTTGGATGTCTGCTTTGTAACTGTATTCACTCCCAATTAATTGGATATGCTTGAAGTAGTTAAGGTGACAGAAATCGTTTCACCAAACTAAAATCGATTTTACACCACTAGACGAAGATCCTACAAAATTTCTCTTCTATTTTAGGCTGTTGTCTCACTGAAGCGTTTGGGTAAATATTTGTGCCAAGAGGAGCTGAAACCAGACAATGTTTCCCATGAACCTTTTAAAATGGGTGAGTTAATAGTAATTTAATCATAATGTCAATAAAAATGTAACTTTATTACTGACGTTTTGTTTACATATGTCATTGTATAAAGCAGTATGACTGGCTAATTTCACTTTGTTGGCAGCTGCTAAATTCAATGGTCATGTGGCAGCATTGCCTCACTTCCTGTTCTTTTCGGAGACTTCGAAGGAAAAGCATTACAGACCAAGAGCAGCCCGTGCTAGACTGCGGTTTCAACCTAGTGTTTTATTTTCGTAAGGCATAAACAGGCTTTCTCTAAGCAGGTCTTAGTGCAGTTGCAGACAGCTTGTGAAAACTGCTATTATGAAAATGAAGCTAATTAGAATGTGTGTAATTGGGGGTCTTTGATTTCACAAGTTATAGCAGAGGAAGTTTACTTTCACAGACTCCTTTGCTTTCTTGAATTATTCCAATATGCTCAAGCAGCATGCCTGTTTAATAATAGTGCACAGATCAGTTACCATGTAAACACCACAGCTACTTATTTCTTACCTATTTTATTGATTTTTAGATGAAGATGGTGTGGTGATTAAGAACGGGATATTCAGTTGGTCTAAAGATGGACCTCCTTGTTTGAAAAGGTATATAATGATATAGAGCTACATTTATAGTTGGTAACTAGTTGTATATGTAGCTTACTAGGACAATGCAAACATTACATTTATATTTTACATTTCATCTTTTTTCATAAATAGCTGATTTATTACATATACAAAGACTGTATATAGTATATAAATCACCCTGAATAGGAAATTGGAGAGTGTGCATTAAATTATTAGGGTTATAATGGTAATAATGGAACAAGGGTTATTTATTTTCATTCCATACATTGAATTTTGTCATCCTGAGCAAATAGCAGAAATCAAACTAGTAGATTACTTGTTTATACCATATACTTTTTAGCTACTATTTGTGACCCAAACCCATGAGCATAACAACAGTATAGGACCAAAATGCTAATGATAACACTATTGTTAAAAATTGTCAAAATTGCCAATGTGGAGATGATAATGTCTGGCAATTGACTAATATTCTTTTGTCATCGTAATAATACAAAAATCTGTTGATAATTATAGGATTAATGTGAGCGTTCCCCGTGGTGGATTGGTTGCAGTGGTTGGCCATGTAGGCAGTGGTAAATCTTCTCTGCTCTCTGCATTGCTTGGAGAGACAGAGAGAAGAAGTGGTATTGTCTCTGTCAAGGTAAAAATGACTGTTGATAGGTGTTGGATTGATGGTGTTGGATTGCTATGGAATTGATCTGAAATTGATTTCTTTATTCTTGAAGGGTTCTGTGGCTTATGTACCCCAGCAAGCCTGGATCCAGAATGCCACCCTGCAGGATAACATTCTGTTTGGGAAAGAAAAGAAAAAGATCTGGTACCAGCGAGTGTTGGAGGCATGCGCCCTGCTACCTGATCTGGACATACTGCCAGCAGGAGATGCAACTGAGATTGGCGAGAAGGTCAATAAAAATTCTCTAATATAGAGCTCCTTGATTGCTTGCAATTAAAATTACACAATGAGCATAGATGAATTCATTCTTTAGATCATTCTAGACTTGAGATACTGTGTTGTGAATCCAAACCACAGTCATTTGGCTTGAAATGCATGCTGGACATTTGGTCACCCCTAAGGTTTTAATTGTTGCTTTGTAACTCTAGGAATTCAGATTTAATCTTCACTTTTCAGTATTGACTATGTGGAATTTAGTATGTTCCTCTTAGGTCTACTTAGTTTTTCTCAGATACTTTGACTCTAGTCTTGAAATGTTTTAGTAGTTATACAGTAAATTATAAAAACTATTATTGAAATGGAGTATAACTGCAATTGGCACTCTATGAATAAAATATTTTTGAGATTATAGTTTCCGAGTTATGCCCAATACCCTACCAAAAATATCTGGAAAAAATGATAATTTAGTTTTAAAAATATAAATTTTAATTGACATACATGACTGCATGTTTTTACTAATTTCCAATTTTTTATATAGTTATTTTGCTTTGTATGGATCTGATGTCATTAGAAATCATTTCAATAATAAAATGATTGTAATTTATTAAGCTTTATAAAATCCTTCCTAGGGGTTGAACTTGTCTGGAGGTCAGAAACAGAGGGTGAGTCTGGCTCGTGCAGTATACAGGAAAGCTGATATCTATTTGTTGGATGATCCATTGTCTGCTGTGGATGCCCATGTTGGTCAACACATATTTGATAAGGTCATTGGACCCAAGGGTGCACTAAAAGACAAGGTGACTAAGCCATCTACTAAATTCTGTTTTTCTTTACTATGCTATGTTAACAAAAATGTACCGCATCCAACATCAGTGAGAGTAACAAACACATGAGAAAATATGTGCCTGTGTTAAAAGCTTTTCACATACACTGCGCTTGGCATGGTTTCAAATATAACAAACTCTGGGTGTAAACAGCTTGCTTGGCAGTGCAAGTTTGATCAAGGTTTGTATTGTTCTGTTCTTGGCAGACTCGTATTCTGGTGACCCATGGGATGAGTTTTCTGCCTCAGGCCGATCTGATTTTAGTGCTAGTGGAGGGTGAGATCACAGAGAGTGGCTCCTACCAGGAGCTGCTAAACCGAAATGGAGCTTTCGCTGAGTTTATTCACACATTTGCCAGCTCAGAAAGAAAAGAATGTGCCACACAGCGAGGTAAATCTAACCTCTTTACTATCATTTAAACCACTTATCATGAATCTTCCACTGCATGTGAACTGAAAAACTAAAATCGCATAAATACATAGTCCAACAGACAAAAAGAATTCAGAATAAATGCTGGAGCTGTCATTCACACAGCTAGTTTAACTGGAAACGTTTTTAACACTAGAACTACCAAACCGCTGCAATTTGGCGATTATACCTTTAAATCCCAAAGAACGTGTGAATAGCTCTTCTCGCCTCCAGTGTTATTTAAACTAGGCCATTATATTTGCAAGGAGACACTACTACACTCTACAATCTTCTCTGGAACAAGTTGGTGAACCCCCACCCCCCAAAAAAGTCAACATTACTAGGTGCCATTTGGCAGCCTCTTGTAGAAAAATGGGTCATAGGAAAATCCTGGTTGTTCTAATTTTATAGTTTACTACCACCAAGTTACCACTGTTGTGCTCCTGAGAAAGACCCTTAATCCCCAATTGCAGCAGTGGCAGCAGAACTGCTGTAGTTTCATTCATTTTTCTCTCATCAATGGTTTCCTCTGTATGTCTTGATGTTAATCAGTTATTATTGATTTATTTATTAAAAATTTAAACCATAGGTAAAATCCATAACATCCAGGAAACGTTCATTCATCACACGAGTTTCAAACGATACTCATAAACTAAGTCACATCAAACACCGGAAACCCAGAGTACCAAGAAAGTAAACACACAAGGACACGGGGAGAACATGCAAACTCGCACTTCTTAACATGCATAGAAAGCCCTCGGGCCGACCCGGGAATCAAACATGCGATGCAGTTAAACACTTCAGACAGGATACCAATCAAAGTGAATTGCTGGGATTTATGCTCTGGATCGTTTACCCAGAATGCCAGTGCTACATTTTTTTTAAAGACGTCCAACCTTATATGAAATTCAAACGCCTCGAAGTGTTTACTTCTGCCATCTTGTGGGACAAAAAGTGTAATGTAAACGTACAGCCAGACCTAATCAAGCTAATCCAGCAGAACCCCATAAGAACTTTATCTGATAGATTAGTGCAAGGGTGTCCAAACTTTTTGCAACTCAGTAATTTTCAGGAGAAAAATGAACATTTAACAAAATGAATAGGGTTCTGAAATTATTTATTTATTACAAAACATGACAGAGATATTTTTTTAAAAGCCTGATTCGTTTTTAAAGTCTGAGAACTACCGAAGGAAGACATGACTTCAGTGTTCTATTTCAGTAGAGAATACCCCTGTAGTTTTTTAAGAATCTTGAGTTAAGCACTAAAAGATTGTTTAATCATTTTTTAAATTCAAGATGTTTTATTTGTCAAAGCTATATCCGTACAAGACATACGTGTTGCCAACATGGTGTTGCTCTCCTACAGGGAGTGTTGGGTTTTTCCGTTTCTGGCCCACACACCCAACTGTCTCCCCAATCACTCCCCCGACGACGGACCCCCGACGACGGACCCCCGACGACGGACCGTTAAGGTTCTGGAGCCGTACAGTAAAGATTACCGCAAGCCAAAAGTTAAGTAGGTTTATTAAAACAAGAGTTAGCCAAAGGTCGCAAGATGCGCTTACAGCTGT
>JAOUQU010000010.1:1661958-1677949 GCA_028566735.1 Ammoglanis amapaensis
GATTAGGAGCAAATCTAAGAATTTTTCAGCACTTAAGTCCAAAATTCCACTCTAAGAAGTTTGATAAATACGGGCCCTGGTCTCCATCCCAGTACCACAACGACATCATTGTCCATCCAAAATAACAAATGCAACTAACTGCTTTAATAACTAGAGCTGGATGTGTGTGTGTGTTGCTTGCTTTAAATCATATACATTAGAAGGCTTTTGAGTATGAACCATATCCTTCTAGTCAAGACTGAAACAAAGCTGATATAAACATGCTACACTTGAACTCTAAAGTACAGACTGATCACATTTTTTTACCCTTGTTTTAAGGGGTAAAAAAAGCATTTTGTTCATTTTCTTGTAAGCATTTTGTTCATTTTCTATATTCATTGAGCGATGTGAGGTTAAACAGCCTAGCATGATACGAGCAATGATGCCCACACATTACTAATAAATGTTTTATTTTAGAAAATGTGTAAATGCACATTTACATTATGCATCTGAAATAATTTATAATAAATATTCTTGTGTGATTACTGCATATGCCATTAATAAGCTTACACTGGAGTTCTTACGGATGAACACATGGGGAACTATGAGGTGACAATTTGTTATAGGGAAATAGAGAACCTGAAATAGTATTGGACCTCCCAAAGACTTGAATTTCATTGATTCTTTGGTGCCACTGCATCCATAATACGACTATACCCAACTATTTAAAGAATTTTGCCTTTGTCATAACACAAATATGTACAGTATAACAAAATCCAGCTGGTTTGGACACTACGGCACCTCTGGGTCAGACAGGGTTAAGGGTCTTGATCGAGCACTCTACAGTGGCTGTATTGTAGCTTCTGGATTTGAACTCAGAATTTTACAGTTGATAGCTCAAGTCTCCGCCCACTAGGTTACACTGTACCTTGTACCAGGTACATTGTGTTTGTCCCAAAGAGCCCTTTATTCCACTAATAATAAATCTTGTAAATCTGGTAGTTTGTGGTCACTGTGGTCACCATGTAGCTAAATGGTTTAAGTTAAATAATGTGGGAAAACGTAAACTAACAATGTGGACAAAAGGGCCAATATAAGCTATCTACTATCTAAAGAGGTGATAAAAACACAATACATGTCTTTGTACTTCATCCTGTACATTGCTCGATGAGTCAAAACCATGGGCATGTTTATAAAACTAGTTTTAAAATGACCCATGTAAATCTGCATTCGTTAAGGGTCACCATAATGAATTGTGGTCCACATTTTTGATTTGGTATCATTTTTAAGCTTAACAACACAACACAATTATTTATTCCAAGTTGGAACGTGCACAAGACAGTGATTAGTGAACAAAAAAAAAGCAACACTCCATCAGGCCACTTAAGAAGCTATACAAATGGTCTGTAAAAATTCCCAATGCTGATAATATTTGATTAGACCTGAAAGGCTCATTGATTCCTTTTTTCCTTAATTGACTTCCCTTAATGTGAAAGCTTTTGGAACTTGTAGTACCAAATTGTACAGGGGAGACGATGACGGCATAAAAAAAATGCATCATTTGTGTTGCCTGTGTTATAGAAAGAAGGACAATGTTAGTTAGCAGAATAAATAAATGACATGATTCTTTTTGCCCTGCGGTCAACTCAAATCAGTAAATATCACCAATTTCAGAACGTGACAATTCACAATTGTGCTGTAACTTTGTGATCCATCGTTAACTCGAAAACAAGTATATGTATAGCTTACACATTGCACACTCCACACCTCAGAGTTCCTCTGGGTGACCGGGTTTTCTCTAACAAACCATCAGTGGCGTGTGTACGTGTCATGTGACCATTAGAAAGCTGGAACAGGCATTATCCACCCAGACCCAACCCTTTTAGATAAGTCAGTGAACAAAAATAAAAGCTATATAAACAGTGATAATCTGCTATTTACTAGGATATAAAAGTGAATGAACCAAAATATGCTAGCATGCCAAAACAGTGACCCATCTCTTTCCATCGAAGTTTTATTGAAATAATGGAGAAACATGTAAGCAATGACTGCGAACAGCCAACCATGCACTCACCAGTCTCTCCTGATCACTTTAATTTGGCTTTAATGCAAACATACGTCAACAAAGAAATTAAGATTATTATTATCATTTACACAAATGTTTAATATTCCATCTCACAACATCCTTATCCAACTCCGCACAGATTCAACATGCCTTGGTACTGTTCATCCACAGCACCATTTAATCCTGCTCACACAACCCAGTCGTGCGCTACCGTTTACAGTTCATGGCTCATTTAAAAAATCTGTGTAGTGCACTCAGCAACAATAGATGCAAAATCTACAAACCAAAATTTTTTTGAAATTCTAAGGTTAGGTAAGTGACACCCCTGAGATGGGTGAATCTGCATATTGTGAAAGCCCTTCTCAGGACTGAGGACAGTATTCACGGTGCCATCAATACGCCACGAGTCTCATCGTTGGACAGGCGCCAAACTGGAGCTCATGAAGACGAAACCTTTTTCTTTCAGGTGATTAAAACTCCTCCTCATCTTCATCCTCTAGATCACTGAAATCGATGGAAGGCCTAGAGTCACGTGCCTCTTCAGATTCAGCATAAGAGCCTGCACAAAGAGACATCGAAATAAAGGAGATTTACAGTTAATGCAAAGCATTAAAAAAACTTAAAAGCAGAAAGCCCAAATGTGCATTACAACTTGGTCCTCTGTTTAATCTCAAAAAAAGTACATTTAATGATTGTTAATGGCTGCACATAAAAGGCAATTAAGAAAGCCATGCTGTATTCTACAGTCTTGGATTTTAATGATTTCTGCAACAGATTGCATGTCAGTGTGAGTTGAGTGCTGCTGCCAAATAGATATAATAGGAAGGGTTGCATCAGGAAGGGTATTCAGTGTAAAAATGGGCAAAGATGGATCCACTGTAAAAAAAAATCCCTTTATACATAAGACCTGGCAAAATAAGACTGGTTAAGATATACCATATACCATCAGCCAAAATGAATGACCGACTACAACAGGGGATTTCATTAACCCAAAAAAGGTCAAGAAACCGAAAGGTGCTAGAAGCATGGCCCTGTTCAGAGTCAAGCTTTAACCAAACTTAACTGGCTAATCAAACAGTGTGAAGCCAGCCTTAAACACCTACAGAAAGTTCGAACCGAAATACAAAACTGTTTAGAACGTACTTTCAAGATTGTCCATGTGTTCATGAAGAGTTCTCGCCAAGTTGAAAAACTGAGCGAGAGAGGGGAGAACGTTTTTCAAATCAAATAGTTATACATTACATTTCAAATTGTAATCTATATGAAGGTAAGCTTAAGGATGAAATTGATTCTAGCCATAAAAGTATTCAAAGGCAACTCTTACCCCAGCATCATTTACAGCCCCTAGAACGTCGGACAATCTCTGTTCATACAGATGCAGAAGAACGACCAGGTAAAGGCCACAGCTGATGAACTCGTACTCCGACTAATTAAACAAATTAACACCATAAGAAAATGTTAACAATTAGGGATGCAGTTATGAGTTATTATTGTAATGGATTATTCTATTGACAAATCCAGCAATAGAGCATTCGCTTAAGAAATCATGTTGGTTGAATAAAAAGCAAAATTTAAATATATATATATATATATATATATATATGAGACATTTTATGCACTGCCTAAACTACAATTTGTATTAATTGCATATAGCACAGTTTAAATAAAAACATTCATCCAAGGCAAAAGGAAATAAAAACATTAAATTAAGTATTTCTTTTTTTACATACATGGAATAAAAAAAAAGTGCTTCACATCAAAAACGAATAAATTGGACTTAAAAGAATGTAAAACATTTGTTCAGTGAAATTACACTGGAAGGGGCTGTGACACTTTCCACTCATCACAGTTATTAAAATGATCTGCAATTTGAGCCACAGTAATCAGCTTGTCAAGCACCACAAACCATGCCCCTAATGTTCTTTGGCATCAGTTATTCTTGGCCGACTGAACAGGTTTGTGGGTTGTGACTTAGTCCACCTCGGTAATAAACACCCCCTTCTGTTATCCTTTCACCCAGTTATCTAGCAGAACTATTTGGCCCAATTCAAAGTCTGCTGAAGTAAACATATATAGTAGAACGAACACCTACTGTGTATAAATTGACAGGATGAGCGTTATGCATACAACCACAATTCTTGGTTCAATTTCTGCAACTTCTGAAGCTATTCTGCTCTTACCCGCTCATGTGATTTGTACATTTCATTAATGTCAAAGTTTTCGATGTTCAGGTGCAGCTGGTCTTTACATAGTTCACAGGTTGTGATGACCTCCAGAGTTGAACCTGCAGCATAAAAAAAATTTGTCTTAGGATTTGAATGCCATTGTTTAACATTTTGGCTCAAATCTTGAAAGGAAAAAAAAAATCATACAAAGATTGTAACAGTCCAGGTAAATTTTATATCTCCATTTCAAATCACTTGCAAGTTGGGATGAAATCAGAGCTCCCAAAGGAAACCCACAAAGACACTGTAGAACATGTACCCTCCACAAAGACAGGACTAGAGAACTCCCCACCTAGGGCATCAAACCCAGGACTTTCTTGCTGTAGAGAGTCAAGTTACTTTGCTTTGATTGTGTTCAGCAATTGTCCACAGAAAGTACTCAAGCCATAGAATGAGCAAGTGGGGAACAGCTCACCTTTCATAAAGTATGTATGTATATACTTGATGCCGCATACGAGACACCATACATACATTTAGATTATTTTTGGTCTAAAGAATAACTGAAGGTTGTCGATTCAAGCCCCACCAACAAGCTTATTGTTTAGCTGTTGAATCTTTAAAATCTTTGAGAATTATTGGATGTCATAAGACGATCTGATAACTGCTGTTAATGTAACAAATGAAAAGAGCAGTCAAGTATGTTTTAATATCTTGGTTGCTAATAGAAATTGATTAATTAAATCGTAAATCATATACAACAACCTTATAGAATAACTTTCCATTAAATAAGCTTTAGATGATAGGCCATAGTCAAACCTATACAAAGTGTGTTCCAAAATGTAAATGAGTTGGACAAAAGGGTGCAGCATTTAGCATGACCGAACTGTGGTTAATATTCTGATCTGTAGTGGGAATGCCTGTTGGGAATTCATTTCTTTTCTTTTCAGGTTCATTATTTAATGCCATGTTTGCCCTTTGGCCATTTTCAAGGCAGAAGTTGCTTTCGATATTTCTTGCTGGTCTGCGCTTGTTTAGATGTGCCGTTGCCATTCGGATATTGATAAGAACGACTATGCTTGCTGCGCTGTACAGCGCCTCTTCCCCTTTTATGAGGTGGGTTAAACTAGTGTGTTCCAGTCAGCATTTTATGAAGCTTGGTCTCTTCTATTTTCAAAGCAATTTTGTATTTTTCTCCAATGATATGTCTAACTTCATATAGCTTGTTTGTTTGCTGCAAGGTCAATTCATCCAGCCATTTGGTTCTGATGTAGGTGTTTATTTATGGCTTAACATCCATTTCACGTTCATGTTTCCAGAAACATCAAATATATGCAATACTGAAGCATCTGTTACAGTATTGCACCCGAAGCATCTGTTACAGTATTGCACCCGAACAACTATTAGTTATGAACTAAGTTAGATAAACATAAATGCAAAAGACAGCAATTGCCTCACTATGGCCCTGCTGCATAGAAGTCCCACTAGCTATTAGGACTTAAGTTTCGAACCAACGATCTCAGCATTAGCGGACTAACATGTATAACCACTGCAGCACAAAATGCCAGATGAGCCTTTGTCAGTTATTTATTCTTGAGCTTATTACTAAATGAACATCATGCTGTTACCAGATGTGATTTTGGAGCGCAGCCACTTTTTGATGCAGTCTTGATGTACATATTGCAGGCTGCCGGTACACTTGCATGGCTCAATGAGTGGGTTTGAGCTGGAGGTCTCTCCCATCTGACAGATCCTGCATAGATCACCTTCATCTTCATCAGAATCCTCCAACAGCAAACTAGAAGACAAAATATCTGGTTAGTTAGTTGTCTGTCTAGCACCACAACTAGCAGTTTTATTTTCCACATGCACGTAGGTAGTTTACCAGCAAGAAAACTGACATGTATGTTTACATTTGTTTAGTTAGCTTGTATGTGAATTCAGAAATAGAACATTATGCTCTGTGATATTATATTCGATCTAATCTGACAGCCTACTGCTTCAACCAACCATGTTAAAGTTATTACCTTTTGTTGTTTACTGGCTAGATCAACAGCAGGAAGGCTGACTTGTTTGATTCAGAACATGTTAGCTGCTGTAGCTAAGAAAAATGCCTGACTATCTTTTTTTTTAAAGTTAGAATAGGTTTATGGGTCCTACAAAACCTTCATGAAGCTCTTTGCACAAAAACAAAGTGATTCTGTCAGACTATCGAAGATGTGGTATTTATATCAAATGTGGCATTGTACACACATTTAAGAATCATTATAAACACGTCATTGCAACGTTAATACAGACGAACAAAATATGTTAAGCAGTGTGGAACCTCAAAGTATAAAATAAGATTCAAAGTTCATGTCTAGTCCACTAGTTAGGGCAAATGCGAAATTCATTTTCGGCAAGTTTTTGCATTTCCATGTGGGTCTCCACTGCTGCTATAAAAAGACTCCAAAATTGAATTAAATCAAACCATTTTTTGTAAATTACTAAAAAGACTTTAGTATCACGAAGACCAAGCCGTTTTGACTTCTGTGGAAAACGTGATTTGCATTAAAACCTCCAACCAACAGATTAGAAGAAGATTCACTGTTCAGATGCTGGATTTACATTTACTATGCCTAAGATGAGCGGAATGATTACTAGTAAAGGAAGTCTTAAACAGGAAGTTGCACGGTTGGCTGCAATGCAACAGTTGATGAGGAAATATGTTTAAAACGTTTTTTTTGTGGGTGAACATTAAGGCCACAAAACTGCAAACAATCACAGACAAGCAAGTACAAACTTACTGATTTCAAATGAATGATTTGTCTTTCATCCCTATATGAAGAGGCTTTTCATGTAGTGTTCAGTAAAGTAACGGTCTGTGTCTCTCTCCATTCCGAATTTTAAACGCAGTCAGTCTTGTACACGATCTGCATTTCATATGTCAATTCATGAAAGTAATGCGCTCAGAAAATCAATTTATTTATTTATTTATTTTTTTTAAAAAGAGTTCAATAAAATGTGAAAGTCAAACAAAGATGGAGCGTTTCCGGCAACAGCTCATCAGTATATAAAGTAGCTCAAAATAGAGCATTTAAATTCAGGTTTACATTGGACCGAATTAAAACGGTAATATACCCATGATACATGAACATGTTTTGTCCCCATAATGACATGTCCCCATAATAAAATAGCATCCAAGCATTTGCATATCCACTCAGTAACCCACAGTTTAGTTTCTCCACAAGAAACCCTTAACCATCATAATGCCTTCCAATACAGAATAAGCAACGTTCATTCAATCATTTAATAATTTGATCATTTAGACTATGATTTGTTAGCGCGATCAATTTCTGCTAATACTATTCAGATCCAGATATTCTGAAACTATCTGAACAAAAATGTTTGGTTAGTGTTTAAAGAACTTTCTCACCTTTCCTGAATCTTTTTAAGTCTTTCCGGATCTCTGGAGGTTGCAGGTCTATCGTTGTCCTTCACTTCAGCCTGACTATCCACAGCAGCATTCAATCCAATAATAAACCTGGCGATGCCAGAGTTCTGCCCTGGAAGACGAGCAGCTTCCTGCAAGAGGGAGGAGAGTCCTAAAGATCTGGAGGGTGAAGCAGCAGTGGCACCCTCAGACAGTTCATCCTCCTCCTCCTCTTCCTCAGCATCATCATCCTCAGCATCATCACGACTCGTGTCCTGACTAGTCGTTTTTCTCTCTTCGGGGCTGCTGAGGGGAATTAGTGTGGGCTGAACCTCCATTCGAGCGCTCTCGTCTCTGCCCTCTCTTCTGCGTCGTGAAAATAGAGGGTTGCAGCGGTTCCAGCTGAGCCAGGAGCTCCTGAGCTCGGTGTCTGTGCCTTCCCTATCTGTAGTACTTTGGGCCTCCGATGGAGGAGCCTCCTGAACGGAGTCAAAAGACCTTGAAGCTGAACTGGGTGCAGAGGCAGAGCTCGATTCTTGGCTGGGTCGTCTAGAAAAGAGGCGTGACAAGAGACGCCGTGTTGTGCTCCTACCATCAGAGTCTCCACTCTCTCCAGAAGTAGGGCTAGGCACAGTGGCAGGGCTAGACGGAGGGGGACTTGAGCTGCGAGATGCCAGAGGTGTGTAAGAGGAAGAGCTCCAGGAGGAAAGAGAAGTTGGGTCAGAGACGGCAGAGGAGTTTCTTGTCGAGTTCCGTGAAAGACGAAGACTGGGTTGGTAGTCAGAAGAAAGCCTGTGTGAGGAGGGGACATAATCAGAGGAAAGACGCCGGCTGGAGGAGTTATGCTCCCTGCGGGATGATGAGTACAAGCTCTCTTTAGGTCTGGCTCCCTGGGCATATGTGGATGTCACACGTTCAGGGCGATCTAAAAACAAAGAAAAAGAAACATTTAAATGAAACTAGAAAGAACAGCTATACATGCACTAGAGTTAATTTATGGAAACTGTCTACTATCGATGGCATCAGTCAAAATCTAAGACTTAAAAGGTAGCATTAGTTTATGAGTATTAGTTCATTGGATACATTCTTAACCAAATTGGGTATGGATCCATCCTTGCAGATCATGTATACTCATACATGCTGATTATTTTCCCATGTGTCAATGGGATCTTCCATAAAGACACAGCTAGAAATGTTAAACCCTGGTCCAAGTACTACACTGCTCCTTTAATCCCTCACTCAAACCAAACTGAATATGGAACCTAAAGAGAGTATTAGTTTAGTAGCAGTCATAACTATCTTAAAAGCTCCGATCAGACAATGGCCCAGTAGTTGAGAACTACTGCTTTTTGGAACACACAGAACTTCTGCACCTGAAAATGTTCATAATTTATGAATATAGGCAGTATTATACAATACACTGTAAAGAATAAATCATGGACATGTAGTTTTAATGTCAATATGTTAATAATGTCTAGTCACCAACAGGGATTCTGTAAAAGAAAAAACGTCTGACTATTTTGGGAGCAGGAAGCCATCATAAACACCTTTATTTAAAATCTTGTTAAGAATAAGCACAGATCATTCATCTCAATCTTGTTCTAATCATCCACTGCGTCACAAGTACCACCGGCACATCGTCCTCCTACCGGACAGCTTCATTCTGAGCAAAATAACCCATATTATACATACATTATCTTTCTGCTACCTTGGAAAGCTCTGGGAATTCACTGGGACTACTAACCTTCTGCTTGTACAAAATAGATCAGCAATTTATGGCCTTTATTGCCATGCTCGATAAACATGCCCATGATCCTGATATGGTTCATTTGGTTATTTTTCCTTCTACATCAGCCCCTCATTTACGGTTGGAAAAAAAGAGACGCTAAAGTAGCAAGTTGCTAAAAGCAGGTTTTAAAAATCGCAGAATGCACTTTCACAAAAAAGCTTCGATTTTGAGAAGATACCCACACAGTGAAGAGGTCAGCGATGAAGTTCTATAGCTGCTCTCTCCCAGACCGGACAGACCAGAGTCTGTCCTCTTATCTACTTCTCTGCGAGCCCACAGATCATCAGATGAAGATGATGAGGATGAAGACCTGGACAAAGGGCTGAGGCTCGATTTCCACACAGAATCTAAACACAAGGTCAATTCATCAGTCACCTGCATAATTACAAAAATACAAACTAGGCAAACAATGTTAAATGTAGACAGATATTTAAAAAATAAAATAAAAAGGCCACAAAACTTGGCGTAGTGTTGGGTTTTACATCAAAGTAGGATAGTCAACAAAAATACAAACCTCTCTTCTAAAAAAATGGTTTTGCTTTATAGTAACTCAGTTTTAATTATTGGAATTAAAAAACTCGGACATTCATCTCACAAAAACAGTGCATTTTCATTGACCAGTGAGTATCGGCATAAAACCACCATTAGAATGAATCAACACACTAGTTTCATGAAATTCAATTAAAAGATCTACCTGTTTAAACCTCATCCATTAAAACACGGATTATTAATATTCTGATATTGCTGAGGTAGGAACAAACTATGCAAAAACAAAACCTTTAACTAAGTCAACAAGACAATAAGACTCACACCCCCACCCCATTTCAACAGGCATCATCTTGCTAAAAATAACATACATCCCAAGAAAAGATGCTTCATGGTAACCTATGCCTAATAAAAACAAAAGCAGATTTTGCTGTGAATTCCTGAAATAACAGCAGTCAGTCATTCAGCAAGCCTAAATCCAAGCCTTCGTTGAGGATTACCTGATGTGCCTCCTCCCAAGCTTGAGTATGTGCTGCTGGGAGTAGCTGTGGTTGAATGTCGATTGTAGGATGGTCGGCTCGTATAGGATAGTTTGGCTCTTTTAGATTCATCATCTTGCGAGCCAAGAAGGTTAGAGTATGACTGTAAATAAGTCAATCAGAAAACACAGAGTATGAATGCTGTTAATTCGCCAAGCACAGCAGACAAACAAGCAGGGTTCATTACGTACAGGTTTACTTCTTCCAGTATAAGAAGAATCTGCCCATGGCCGATCAGAGGAAGTAGATGGGGAGGAGGAAGAAGTGAGTGGCATAGAGAGCTTCCATCTAGAATGGTAGCTTTCTGATGTGTTGTAATCTCTAGAGGATCCTGAAATACGAGAGCTCTGGAACACAGAGGAGAACAGAGTAGCATAATGATCACACAAGAGGAGCCGTACAACAAAATCAAATGGCATTAAATGATCTGCACACCAGTGACCGTTCTATTGACAGTTTTGGCCTTAATTTTTTTTTAATATCACTCAAGTAGAAACAGGGCTGTTGTAGCCTAGTACTGGACAAGTAATCAAAGATTCAATGGTTCAAGCACAACACTGCCAGTTTGCCACTTCTGGGGTCTCATTAAGGCCTGTAACCTTCAAAAGTGAAGACATTAAGGCCATCTTTTGCTCACTCAAGAAGCGCAAGGTCAGTGAAACAGGTTTTATCCAATATGTAGTATATTCATCCATGTACTTGTATGTTACCTTTGAACAAAATTATTCGTAGTTCACAGAAGCCCCTGCAATTTAAAAAAAAATCTTAATTTGCTTCAACATAAATACAATAAAGTTTGGCAGCTAAATCATTAAGGAAATTCTGTTAGTTAATACAAGATTAAAAACTGCACCACTGATGGAGCTGCCGGGTTCTAAGGATTAGTCAGTTTCTAATACTTTGAGGGTTTTATAAATATGCTTCAGCTTTTCTCAGTCTAAAATGATGTCCAAGATGTCCTTGCAAGAAGCAAAATGGATTACAGTATGTGAACAACAACTTGCCAGGCCCTTGCAGTAATTCAGCAAATGTTCAGCAAAAGAACTTTGGCACGGTCACAGATATCAATTAAGCTTAATGCGAAAAAATTCAGGCATGAAGAACAATAACCCAAACCAAATGAGTAATAAACAAATATTAAATAATCTTCAGTGGAGTCTTCATGTGAATCGCTCATTTAAAAAAAAACAGCAAGTTCAAGGAGTTCACGGAGTTCACACCAACATCAAAAATAGCTGACAGGTGATTACTAGACCTTTAAGAAAAACACAACGCTCCTAATGAACTCTGAGCGAACACAATTTCTATCATAACAAACTAAGGTTCGAACACTGGGCACAGAGTAACAGTGATCGTCCTCTTTTGTTTGTTTTGTTTTTTTACACGCCTTCACGTACGCTTTCAAAGCAATGTTTTGGACACAAATATTAGGAATTCAAAAGGAAATGAATGTTTTAATGACCACTGCCAGATTTGCCATAATAAACTCTGGTATGAGAAGACCTTCAATGATAAACTGACGGATTAGACAATATACACAAATACTGATTTAGGTACCTGGTAGTCTGAATCTAACTTTCCTGTGGCTCCTCTGCTGAAGCGATCGTTACCCAACACAGTCCCTCTGCCATAAAGTCGACCGGCACTGAGAGCTGAAGCTGAAGAGGAGAAGGATGAAGATGAGGAGAGAGAAGGGGAGCTAGAGACTGTAAACGGTAGTCGACGAGGCTTTGAATCCATTGCTACGGGAACTGTAGAACAGATAAACACATTTCATATTAAATCTAAGCAAAATCATACATTAAATGATTCAATAATTAAAGCTTGGCAGTTACGTAACAAGGGGAACAAAAATCCATCCAGTATAACAAAATTGTATCACCAACTTGGCAGCAACAATAATCCCAAATGTGGAAAAGATCTTAATAGTAGTTTTGTAGACAGCACAACATTTTAGTTCAGGTACCTGTTAGCGATGATATGGAAAGTGTTTCTTATAAGAATCTCATTCAAGCTTTTAAATGGCTGATACAGAATTAAGCTCTGAATTGTATAAATCTAAAGTTTCTTATAACGTCTTAAACATGTCTGTTCAACAAGACCACAAAACATCACAGTTCATAAATAAATTATTAAATTCCTCAAAATAGACAACATGCTATTGTGCAAGCACACACAAAGCTGAATCAAGATAAGATAATCTAGAGAAAACTAATTGGTCCTTCCAGGTTGACAAGACTTGGGCATTGTTCAGCCTGTGGAGCACATCTAGTCCTTTGCCCAAACTACTACAAATAAAAATTGATGCTGATAAAAACTTTTATTTTATGATTTCACGTAAATATTTTTTCCCCTATTATTTTATTTACTTAGAACCAGCCATGTAAGGAATGTACCACTAAAACGGACTTAAAACCAGCTTAGTTAATTTTAAAACATGGACATTTTGTATACGTTTTCATTCAAGTTGCTTAAAGAGCAATGGTCGTTATAAAGCCGATTTACTTTTAACAGTAATTTATTACAGCTTTCAATTGGTACATTACAAGAGTGCGTTTTTAATATGAAGGGTTAATGCGTCATGACTGTTACACACCCTATGGTACAGTACATTTTGTAAATCTGTGATCACGTATTTTCTAGTTGTTAACATTCCATGTTATTCATACTAAAACAAAAGAACCACCAATACAGTTGCAACATTTAAAACACAACTGCTAAAGAATTTCAAGCTGTGTGAACTGACTAGAAGAAACAGACCACAACAACTGCAGCAGCGCATACAAAATTATGTTGTAATGGCCATTGTTTAGCGTTCCGTATTGTGTGCCAGTGTCCGATAAAAATAACTAGACAAGTATTGGGATGTGTACCTAGTACATTTTGGGCTTTGCAAGCTTTAGCAAAGGGGCATGCCAAATGTACAGAAAAAAAGTCCATGAACGTATTGCTTTTGTGAAGAGTTGAACACCCCTTCAGCCTTGACAGATTGCACAAACTTTTCTAGAAAGTCCAAGGTTGGTTATTTTACCTCTGTGAAAGAAGTGAGCAAAACAAACACCATCAGCTGCTCTATTAATACTTCTAGAATCTAGTATCAAAATAGCCCTGGAGTGGTTCAAGTTATGTGCTCCAGGTTCTCTTATTAGTTCAAACTCTTAGTTGATAAACAAGCCTGTTGTCATTTAACCTTAAGTTGAAGAGCAATAACAGCTCAGCTATTGCACTGAAACAATGTAGAAAGATAATAAAGCACTAAATAACTAACATTTTTTAGCCAATCTCTATCAGGGGCCACCAGAGCGGATCAAGGTCTGCATTCCTTTTAAGACAAACATTACTTATCTAAGCAGTTAAAGTATTTAATGAGTATAACGCATCTGTTAGGGTTGATTAAGGTGCAATCGATTTGTACTTTAGCTGCATGGGATGCACTTGTTTAAGGAAATTTATTAACACAGGCAAATCAAATTAGTAAGCCATTATATTCAAGAAACCTATACAAAACAGACATCATTATATTCAAAGAGTACTTGGAAGGTTATTGAATGACGTCCAATAATGCATTTGTTCAACAGTCAGCGTTCACGTCTTGTTTGATCATACATTAGTGACATATCATATGAATTAACAATGATTACAATGAATCATCTAAACATGATATTGGTCGAGCTACCTAACACATCACACAATAGGCTTGGGAACAGTCTAGTACTGTACTTTAAAGTACTTTAAAAATACCAGTTACTCGTAGCGCCAGTATTCGTGCTTATATGATGGTTAACGTTTACTGCCTACTCCTTTAACCCAATAGGAGGAGCTGTGGCCTGGTGGTTGGAGAACTGGGATTGTGATCAGAAGATTGACAGTTTGATTCAGTCAACAGGTCACAACTGAAGCGCCTTTGAGCAAGGCACTTCATACATATCTGATCCCTGTGTGCTGTGGCTAATGTTGCCCACCATGCCAGGCATATGTGCTCACTGCTGCCCCCTAGCGTGGATAAATGTGTTTTTCAGAGCACAGATCGGGTAAAAAGTGGGTTCTTCTAATCACCAACTTACTTTTAACCAAACTACTTCTACACTAAAGGGGCCCCAACAGTGATCATTTGGATGTGTTGGTGCTTTAAGCAGCAATGTTCCTATCACTATATAAATAGCTTTACCAAAGCAGCACAGTTGTTTATAGCTGGACACGAATCGTTTGCAGTCCAGGGCGAGTTGAAAGTTTGATAGAACATGTCAGCTCGGATACACGCCCTTAAGTGTGGATAAAGTTTGTCTTTTTGTAAGAAAATAGTTCATCCTGTTCTAGTACAACCAAAGCTGCAACACCTTGTTATTAACAAGTGTCAAGCTGTTGGGATTACCGAGATCTATGTAGCTACTTGCACAAAAGTCAAAGTCCTGATCTGGTGGATTTGTTATTAATCAGAGAATCAAGGGACTTCAACAAAAGGTCTATTAAATAGCCATTATTCTGGGATGAAAGCAACACGGCTGCACATCGTGTGCATTGTTGGAACAAAAAAAGCAATCGCTTGAAAAGGCAAATTACAAATAAAACATTACTAAACAGCACAATCACTAAACTCAAAAGTAATATTGAACTAAAACCCGGTCGTTGACCGAACACCATGTTGACATAACACATTCTAGATTATTTACATAAACTACACACGGTTTTGTTATGCTAGTACATTTGCTAGCGTGAACTTTAGGCCCGCAGATGGCCGCGTATAAAAGCACAACAAATACCAGGTTTAAAAATCATAAACCACAACACTGCTGAAGAACTAATGCATGTGACATACTTTATAGATCTTCATTATTAGATCTGGCACCGACACTTCGACTGCAGAAGTTTTAACAGTAGCTTCACACGTTAGCAAACCTATTCTAGCCACGAGCAAAACACTGTGTAATAAAGCTGGCTAACAACGTATTTACAAGTTTCCATTCATTAACATTCTACCATATTTTTAATGAAAGTCATATTTTCTAATCCTGTCTGGAGTTAAAACATGGTTAGTGTCACTACTAGAGAAGGTAAAAATGGCTCACCTGATTATGTTCTATGCTGCTGTTACCACTAACGGCGCTGTGGGTTGATATAGAACAAGTCATGTGACCTGTAAACGACTGGTGTCTCGTCCTAAACGAGTCGGTTCCTTGAGTCGATACGGCTCTAGTTGATAAACTTAAAATATCATGCAAATCACACATAAATTATTATATAGTTATCGTTTTAATTAAATATAGTTACAAATAACCTAGCAACTCGTGTAACCTTCTATATTGTGAATGTGCCCTGAGTATAATCACCACGAATTAGGGTGCCAGTCATGTTTATGTAGAATGATGTTCTTCCCAAATTCGCATATAAGTTTACTCCAGGTGCTCCAGTTTTCTTCCTGAATGTTTCATTGCTGTCTTTAACAGTCTTCAACTTTGTTGAACTGCATGGATCTTGTTCCTGCTGAAAAAAAATCCAGCTGAAAACCTGCTGGTTAAAACATACCCAATGCTGGTTGGCTATTGCTTGTTTATTTATATA
>JAOUQU010000010.1:1704669-1739156 GCA_028566735.1 Ammoglanis amapaensis
GCATTAAAGGTAAAACTTCACTAATATGTATCCCGGTCTAAATAATATTTTTAGTCGATTATTAGTCGATTAGTTGAAGTAAATGACGACCTCTGGTCGACCAGCAAAATCCTTGGTTGTGGACAGCCCTAGTGCTCAAGTCACAACAGTTTGATTTAATGTAATACGTACCCGAATGTATTCAGAATCCACATACATTACAAAGAATAAATATCAGTTAATCAATATTTATTGCAAAAACAATGTGATCTGTCAAAGGATTATGCTAATCCAACAAAGTATTTATCCAGTTGTGAGCCACAAAAACAGAAAACATCATTATAGCCCAGAATTCAATAAGAATCAAATTACTGTGTGTCGAATTCAGCATTTTCTCATTGATAGACAAACTGTAAGTGGTGAGCTGAGAGCTTGTAATTACTGTTGTTGTGTAACAGTTTTAATGGAGTTAACAGATCACATTTAAACATTTCTAAAAATTAAAATTACTATCCCTTCATTAACTAAAAATACAATTTCATGTTATCTCACATTTCTGTTTTTTGATGTGATTTGTTCATGTTAGGTCCACCTAATAACCACACATAATAATTACAATGGCACATTACATTTTGTGTAAATGTAAATAACTCTTACACAATGGTCTAAATAAAGAACATCCCAAAAGACTTTCAAATAAATAGAAGCTGTTACAGCCACAAAATATGAGATTTAATAAAGGTAAATTATTACAAACATTAGAAACCGAATAGCTACAAAACAATATATTAAACAATTTCACCATAGAAAACACTATAGAAGAAAAACAATTAGACTGCCACAAATAAACTGGTCATAGTGTCACAAAGAACACAACATAGGCAGTATAAAGAAGCAGCTAGTGAGCTAATGTTAATGTTAACAGATCTCATTTATAGTTCATCTATTATACAGTGTTTATTCACCTACTATAACAGCATGTTTGAACATCAGCTGATCAAGGCTTCATCATTGAAAAGACAAGGAATGGACTAATCTCTCTGGTAGCTTGCTAGATTGCATTTTACCTTCACGTGCTATTATCCTGGAAGTTGTAACTAGTTTGTGTAGTTAATGTATTAGCTAATGTGAATATAAAAGAAAGTCAGGACATGTGTTTATAAAACTGTTATTACCAGAGCCCATTGACAGTTTGAATTGATGAGAACTGTACAAATCATACAAACAGAACAATGTAGAATGAATGTAATTAAAACATTGACATGATAGTGTGATGTCTTCACTTGTCTCATTGCTTTAATTGTTTAGATGTTATTTAGTAATGCCGAACTCTCTGTGTTTTGTAATCAGAATGTTAATCAGAATCTAAATTTTGTTGTACAAATGACTGAGTTAAAACCTTTATTGATAAGAGAATACATTGTAAGAGCTGTGTTAAATTTGCCCCTAGATGTAAGTTGTGAGGTTGTGGTGGTTTGTGATCGATTCCTGTGCACAACCATGATTAGGCTGATGATATAAAAAATAAAAAACAGCTAGTCTGCAGTTTCAATGGTAACATTTGATTTCTGCCATATAAGTACGCATCTACAAAATATTGTAATTATATATATATTTTCTGTTTTGACGTATTTGTCACATTGAATTGTTTCAAATTATTACCAAAACCATTGTACATAGGGACAAGGTAAATGCTCTCGTAATGTAATAACTGATTGCACCGCTTTTCGCAAGAATGACAGCAAAAGAGTAATAGATTCCCATTTTTAGATTTAACAAACCTCACATTTGGACCCTGGTAACACTGGAAGTCATAAGTTATTACTTAAAAGTTCTTAACTACTTATGTTTGTTTCATTTATCAGATATGCCAAAATAATTTCAGTTAGTATTTTTTTATTTGTACTTGAATGATCTTTTATTGTATTTAGGCTATAATTTCACATTGCATTTTCATGTATTCAGACACTGCCAGACACTAAAACAGAAATTTAAAAGTAATTTAAATATGTCACACATTTTTAACACTTAACTGCTATTTTGGTTTAACCATGATTTTATTATACCACAGCTCACAATGTGTGGCTAGAGGAATAATTGCACGCCTATTATTATGAATTGTGTCACTGACGTTTGAATTGCAGCAATTTAATCAAAACCCTGTTCAATTATAATACATTATAATATGTTAAAGAGAAGCTTTAATGTTATGTTTTCATTTTTCATTCTCTGAGTTATCGAGTGTTATACACAACCGGGAAAAATGTACTTAATCAATATATTATTCTGATTTAGTGGAATATACTGTAGTATTTTTCTATCTTCTATATAATGTTATAGCAGCCAGACATGGTACATTTCATGTAATTGAATCAATATCTGAATGGATTACTTCTGTCACAGTAGAGCAAGGTACCAGCATGGGATATTCAGCATTGATCAACTACAGACAAATAAATCACTACAGCCAGTAATTTGTTACAAATAAAACTCGCTTTTTTCTCAAGGTGTGTTTGAAGTCATGTAATTGGATTCCTGTTCCACCAAATGAAGTAAATATTTTTGTATAAAGTGTCAATTATTACCTACAGTATATGCAGAAAACAATCAAATGGCATCTAGATCACTAGTGGTACCTGTACTACAGCTTCAGAGCCTGTGTGTTCATCCTTTATTGGATATTCTAAAGTATTTTTATTCTATTCTATAGCATTATTCTAAAGAGTACACTTTTTTGATAAGGAATGCAATCGTTACAACAACTAGAAACAAATCCCCTGTAATGTAATGAACTGGTGTACCACGCACTGTTATTGCTTCATCTCCCATACATGGTAGCAAATAGACTAGATAAATGTAGTAAATCAGGTAATCAATAATCTTTACTCAAGTGAATTTATTTAGCTACATGATTATATTAATGTACTGGAGTTGTTTGTCAGACAGAAACAGAAAAGTCATTAGGTAGTTTTTGAAGACTGATTCATACTGTGTGATTAATTTACTGTGAGTGTAATGACTTTGTGGCTGTGTGCAACTGACAGAGATTGAAGACAATAGTTATTTAAGTTTGTATTTACCATAAAAGTTGTGGCACGGTATTCTGATTATTCAGTTTCATCTACATGAATTCTTTTGGTTTGGTAAATTATGTTCTGTTTATGTTTAACGTTTTACAACTGAAACTGGTTCCAATGACAAATGAATGTAAAATTACAAACAATGTATCTGTATTTGGTAGAAGGGAGTTAGTGGATTATGTGACTAAATTATGCTAATAAACAATTTAAATAGTTTTAAAAGCCATATTCCCCCCCAAAAAATCACCATTTGGGTAAAGTGTATGGACACCTTGGTTAAGCGTTTTTTTAAACCTAGTAATTTTTTGCTTTTTGCTATTATGTATGTACAATTTATATGTAAATTTATATTCAATTCCCCTCAATGGTATCATGTGTATACAGTGAATTACGTAAAATAAATGTTGTGCTTTCAGTTCTGTAACAACATGTTAGGTAAGGCCCAATAAGCAATATTTATACAAATAATAACATTACAGCACATAAAGGTAAGGTGCATAGAACATGCTGTGACCACGTTAATGTAAAAATAATTTCAGTGACCTGCACAGAACCCTGTGATGGCCAGAGATGGATTGGTGCATGGTTCAGGATTTATTATGCTTCTAATTTGGAGGTCTGGGTCTACTGTGATTTAGACCAGTGTATAATGTTTACTTGTTGTACTGTGTATTAATATTGTTATGGTTTGTTAGGATCCACTCTTTAAGCCGTGACGTAACGTATTTGTGCTACATTACGTCCGGGTCCAACTGTCGGTACAGCTCTAGAGGACAAACCTCACCTCAGGTTACATTTACAAACAGTTAATGTCTGAGCATCCAAGCAATTAAGTAAATAAGAGTTAAGGACCTTGCTCAAGGGTCCAAGTGTATTAACCTTGCAGTGGTAGGGCTTGATCGAAAACAACTTCAGAATAAAATGTAGCACGATTTTCTGCTAACACCCCAGCACTGACAGTCTGAACTCCTTGATCAAAATGAAGTTGTTTTTTTAATGGAATAAACAGTTGACACATTTCTTGTTCAGTCTGTCAAGGAGAATTTTATTGACTTGATTCATTCAATGTTCTGGTCAAGTGGCGCAGTAAACTACACCAAGGAGAAGGTGCTGATCTATTCACGGTCAATATATGCATCAAGCTCTTGTTACGAAAAGGTCTTATACAGTCGGAGAAAAGTGGACACCATACGGCATGTCTCGGAGTCTGAGAGTTTTGTATGTTCTCCGGCGTTTGAAGTCAACTACATTGTGAAGGGATGGAGTGAAAGTGCCAGTGCCTTTTTGGATTGGCGGCCCCGTCCTGAGTGCGCTCAGGACTCACCGCAACCAGGACCAGGCCAATACAGTATGATCGAGTGACAATAGCGACCGTCTAGATTCGAGTTTTATTTGTCTAAGCGCCGGCGTCGGTTTGATAGGTTCATGTGGAATGAAGCGGAATGAACAGGAGCGTCTCCTTCAATCTGCCGCCCGTAACTAACACACACACGCACACACACACACACACACACACACACACACACACACACACACACGCATTCACTCACTCACTCACAGCGAGACTCAATTACTGCCCAATTCCCCCTTCTTCATCATCTGCTGCTCCTCCGGCCATCCAAAACCAGCTCGGACAAAAAAAGTATTAGTTTTTACCAGGAGTCGGGATTATATTACTTGGCGGAAAGTGCAGGTGAGTGTTTGTATGTGTTATTAAAGCGATTACGGCGGATTGTTACATTGTTTATTTGATTAAGAGGTGATGTGTATGTGTTGTCGCTCGCCTGGCTCGCTGCTTTCTTTAGCGATAGTGCTAACTGGAGTTTCTTGAGGTGTCCCCGGTTGCTTTATTGTCAATAATTGAAGAAGGAAAACTTATTTAAAACATGTTTATGGTCGCGGTTAAACATTAGAAACGCGACTAGGTTTGCCGAAACCGAGTGGAAGTTTATACGTTAGAAACGAGGAAGGTTGTTGTTGGCGACGAAGTGACTTGATAGTAGGAATCTGCCTTTGTACCCGCTCTCCTGTCTTTTAACTGTCCTGTTTTTAATAGAAACTGTCTGGATAGCGTTCAAAAAGCTTCCAAATGTTTATTAAGGCATCTATCCATGTCTGTGTGCTTTCTCGTCGTGTTTAGAGCCGGTCTAGTATTTTTAATAATTTTTTAAAAAGCAGACTAGAGTCGGTGAGGGAGCTGACGCTACCTTTGGTCTATTTAATGTCCGTCTCACAGATGATGAAAAGCTAACCGCTCTTCACCGAGGACCAAAACAAGATCAAACCTCTATTTATTATCATTAACTGCTCGTTTTGGCTCACATTCGACGAGTTTGGTCACTTTAAACCGAACAAGCAGCTCGGTATGGCGGTAGACTGTGTCGGTGTGACTGCTCGGGCTTTTTTTCTCTCTTATCTTGGTCGCTTCCTTAAAGAGAAGCAGCTGCCGCCTGGCCGAGTTGTTGAAATTTATCCCCTTTGTGTATATTACAATATCCTCCATTTTTTCTCCTGCCCTCTAAACAACAAGCCTCTCGCCATCTTGGTTAATTTTCAACTCAACTCGGCTGATCCGGACGTTTAAACCAGCAGGCACACGAACACAACTCACATGTTTCTTTAGCAGCACAGAAAAGTTTTAGAAAGGTCTTTAAGCGCGACTTGTGACGTCATGTGAAGTTTAAACGAAATAGAATAGGTCGTTTTTGCTTAAAGGTCAAGGCTTGTTTTTTTAAACACCTTGGTTTGACGTTTTTTAAAACTCTCACCTCATTTAGGTGCAGTTATTATTATGCTATACTGATTCCTGTTGCTAGGTTGGCAGGTGAAATGAATGACATGAGGTCAGAATTGATACCAATGGCTACCTGGTGATGTCATTGTGCTGTTTGTTTTCATTCCTCTTGACATTTGAAACAATTTGTTAGCAATTCATGTTCACACACTGGATTTTAGATATTTAAGGCTGTGACATGAGCTGTCTTCAGCCCCAACTAAATATTCTATTCTAATATCGTAAATATGATGTTATGATTTTAGGCTTTACAGGTAAGCTAACAGATGAGGTCGAGTACAGTCTCAGCCCACATTCAATACCCCCATCCTCCCAAGTCTGATGCCATTACTCTATTTTCTGCAATCAGTTTGATTCTTTTACTTTTTTTCTACCGATTATTTTTGGTGAGGTTCATGTCATGATTAAAGTTAAATCCACATTTGAAATCAATTTCAGAATTCACTGGGTCATAATAAATGATATTAGGTCAGAATTAGGTCAGAATGTTACCTCTTGTCTGATGTCATCCAGCTGTTAGTGTGCAGCCGCAACATACAGTGGATTTTTTTTTTTAAAGATGAAGTCTCGTCTCATTTTTTTTAGTAGATATTTAGTAATGAAATATGGATTTCTTATTTCTAGTTTACAGGTGGATTGACGTCAGGGTTTGCAACTTGCAGACAGACTTAATCTATTATAAATCAATTAGTGGTAAGGTTCTTACGATATGAAAAGGCACTACAGTAAAAAATTACAGTGAACTACATTTGATCTTTTTTTGTTTTTGGATGTCATTGTGCATGCTGTCTATCTGGCAGTAAAATTAATTTTGTAATTAATAATTAGTTATTTCATGTAGCAGATTTGTTTTATTAATTACATCATATTTCAGTTGATTCTTTATTGATAAACTTTCATCTTAAAATAATGTATTCATTTGATTTATGATTAATGCTACTTTACAGAGACATTCTAGTATCTGTTGTGGGGTGCAGTTATTAAGTGATCATAACAAATATTACTAGTTCTCTTTCAACAGTTTGAAGCTTTCTCTTAGTTTATAGGTGGAGTGCCTAGTACAGTTTAAAATTGCTCCCTGCTTGAGGGGTTTATTTTTGGCATTTTTATAGGAACAGCTTTATTTATGCAAATCTTTGTAAATAGACACACATTTGCATATTTGAAGGAAAAGAAAAACAAGCTTTTGTTAGAATAACTGTCAGGTTGATCCTCATCTCAGTTTGCCATCTGTGTGGCATTTAGTGTGCTCTTGTCACATCTGGGTGGATTTGCTCAGAGTACTCCGATTGCAGTTGTTGGATTATTTACTCTAACTTACCTAGTTGTGAGTGATTTATTGAAGAGACATGTAACTGCCATTGTTTTTGACTTGATTCTCACCTCATGGGAGATGCCCAGTAATTGATTGGTGTCTGTGTTTCTTTTCTGGGTTACATTTGGCTTGGGTAGATATAAGCAGTAACGAGAGGTCTGGATAAATTATTCTAAGAAACATGACTTTGTAATTATAAGTCAGGGGACTGGTAGTAAGAATTTTATTTTCGGAGAATTATATGATTACCAAGGGACATAAATGAATGCTCTAGCGTCATTTAACAGGAAACAGCTAATTGTTACTGTTCGGAGCATATTATGGTAAACAAATAAATTTTATATTTTAAATTTATATAAATTTAAATTCATTGTAATAGAATTATGTTTGATTATTCATTTTTATGTTTTGCTGATGCAGTTACCTAAAGTATATTTGTACTAACAAGATGTCTTATTAACTGTTATTTTTTCAGTAATCATACTGAATACTAAACAACATAAAATGTAATAATTAAATGAAGCCATCTGTATTAAGAATTGATTGCCAGAGGTCTCTTGGGTAATTCTGTTTTGAAGAAGTAGGCTGTTACAGTTATTGCTTTTTAACTGATGACTTCTATCATGATTAATGAGTGTAAACACGGATCTAATACCATACGCATATGTTTCAGCAATCGAGAATAATACAAGGTATTGTTTATGACTTAATTCCATTATTAATATAAATTTTCACGTCATGTTAAAGCGCTATAGTGGAGAGGGCATAGGTGATTTTAGGCAGCCCAATAGTACACAATTTACATAGAGTTGTGGTCCTTCATATTGTAAGGTTTCTTAAGTGGACGCCTGAAATGTTATTTTAAGCATTCCGACAGTGCGGTGCTTTACAAAGCTCAGTAAACACAGGAAGTCTGTAGGCGGACTTTTAGGCAAACTTTTTATGCATGATCAAGTGGCAATTACAGTGTGTAAAAAAGATATCAAGGAACAAACTGTCATTTAAACATTTTACTGGCATGCAGAAACTGTAAACAAATTTGTTTGTGCATGTTTGACAACCCAGAGCAATTGGTTGGCGCTCAGAACCTTTTCTCTATCCCACTACCCCCGAATGACTTTTACCCTGTTCCTAATGTGTCCATGCCCACTGCAACCCAACCAGGGTATCGAACTTGATGGAAATGAAATAAGATGAAATAAATATTTTCTCACTTTCTAGACTAATTGTGCGGTGCTTCAAAATATAAGATAACAATAAAATAATTGATCACAACATGTAATATAAAATTACAAGTAAAAAATGTCAAAGTGACTCACTTTATAGTTTTATGATAGTATGGTTATGGTATATTGTTTCAAGTAGTTAAAGGTTTAGGGGCTTGCTTCAAGGCCCAACAGCATCAACCTTGCAGCAGTGGGACTTGAACTTACAACTTAATCATAAGGCTATAGCTTGCCTTTAAGATTTGAGTATTTTAGGCCCTTTAATACACATTACACGTGGACTGGATGCATCTATTAGACATCTTTATTCAAAGCAAGTTACATTACAGCATGAACCAGTGGCTTTTTGATTACTTGTCCCTTCCATTAATCATGCTACAACATGCCTTATATGAATTATAATATACTTACTAATTATAATCCTTACTTTTAGCAAGTGTATATTATAACATACAAAAAGAAATTGAACACTTCATTCATCAATTGTAATAACTAGCTGGGGTGCTAAACTCTGTTAGTGGAACCGTGAAGCTGTGCAGCATTCACACACTTGCTATCATATTGTGTATGAGGAGAACATGAATCAATAAAAAATGCAAACAACACGTTTTATAATTATCCACAGAATCCAGAAACACAGTGGCCTTCAATCTAGCACATATTGTCTTTACTTTATTACCAATATGATCGTTTATCAGTTGCTTTTCACTATGTTTCTTTTTTTAAAACGGCATCTTAGACTAAAACTCTCAACAGTCCACGTTTTTCTTTAGACAGACCGTAAAGCAGATCTACTGATGTTTAGTGGACATAAAGCTTTGTCCTGCCAGGTCCTGAATCATACAGAAGAAAAATTGGCTGCTTCAAATGCCTCAACAGATTCAGTTAGTTGTTCTGTGATGGACTGGTGCTTCGCCCAGGGTGTATTCTTGCCTTTTCCAATCAACCTTCCAACTCACCAAGAACCTGACCAGGCCAAACATAAAGTGAACATAATTGATCTTTTTCAAATAGTTTGTATCAAGTCTGAGCAAAACAGAAACAGATTGTGAGTTTCTGGTTGAAGAACTTTACTAACACTGTCCATGTGATCATATTTCTATATTGTTTTTTTTTAATGCCAGGCCTCAGTGATGAATTCTGTTTGAGTTCTTGCATGATGCAAATGAGTTGATTGCTATAAATCTGGTCACACTCTCATGACCAGTTTTGGAAAAGCCAGGCACACCACTTTTCAGTCAGTTGGATGGAAGCGAGGTTCTTAACAGGTGTGTGCTGTAAGACCCCCATCCTTGCGTGTCCTGACGCTTAAACTTTTATGTAGCAGTAAACCGGTGGTTTTAACCTAATTTCAGGTCGGGATGTGAGTTGTTTTCTCCTTTCCTGTCGCTTTGTCTGGATGTTTGTTGCCGTGGAAAAAAAGCTGTGAGTGCAGGGGAGCAGATGTTAAGGCAAACATCCTGACGTTCTGCTTTTCTCTTGTGGGAATGCCGCCTCTTCTTCCTCTTGCTCCTGATGCATCGACTTGACAGCTGCTTGATTTCATGGAACCGCTAAGAAGCCATTAGCGGTATCAGTCAATTGAAACGGAACAGTCTCACCCACTCTCCTCTTCCATTAGAAATTTGTCTATTGTTGGCTTTTTTTTTCTTCCTTTGGGCGGGCAGGCGTATGCGTGCTTGCTGCGTTTGCATGCGCGTGTGCGCGTGTGCCGCAGCTGAGCACACAGAAGAAGACCTTTAATACACTTGTGCTGTTTCTCTTACTGCGAATTAAGGAGAACAAATCTGTCAAGACCTGTTTGTGCTGTTGGGGTTTGAAGAGATCTCATACTGTGCTCTCTCATGCACACCCAAATCCACAAATGTCTCTGGCTATGGCACACACAAACACACACATACACACACCAAAAAGGAAAAACTGGCACTGTCTGCTCCGAGTGGCTGCTTTGCACTTTCAGAGCAGGATGTTGTTTTCCTGTCAGATATGGATAAGTCAGGCCTGCGTGAAGACGCCTGTGCCTCCAGGAATTAGCCTTACTGTGGATCAGAGGCCCACACAAAAGTTTGGTAAGCTGATTAGGTGACCCATAGGTTGTAAAAAGTACAAAACGATCACATGAATTATTGGCATCCTTGATAAAGAGATGGGAAACTTAATTATTATACAAATTTGCTGTTTGATGCTTTGTGTCAGATGGACAATAACCATAGTTAATCTCTTACATTGCCCCAAACCTCATAAAGCTGTGGAATAGTGGTCAGGAACGGACTGAGGAACCAGGAGCACGCAGAGATGATTTGTATTAAGTTCTGGATTAGTTGTCTGTAGACTGTGTGGCCTGCTGAAATAAAAAACAACAGTTTTTCCTCATTGGCATCACAGTCTTTTTACTTGTAAACCTCATTTGTAATGCCATTGAGTAAGCTGAAGAGAGGTCAGAAAAGGACCTAGAAGCATATGGAAAGATTTTGTATTAAGAAGTGTTGGATTACTTGTCTGTGGATTTTCCAATCTTGTTAAGTAATGAAGAGGAAGATTTAGTGCTAATATATGTGCATAACAGACAGCTTGAATAAATACTACTACATGTTGTTATTTGTAATCCGATCCGTGCAGTGAAACACAGTTTGTGACAGTGAGCACACGTGCCAGCATGGTCATAGCTTTAGGGGTTAGTTGCTGTATTTAAGGGCACTTCAGTCTAGACCTGCCGGCACTAGGAATCGAATCGGCAAGCTCAGTTCTTGATCCCAAACACGAGACCATGGCTACATCCAACAGCAGAAATTCTCTGACCGGGAATCGAGCCTAATCCTAGACACTAAACAGTTTCTTGAAAATTTACTTTTATTAAAAGAGATTTACTTTTATATGCGTTGAAAACTAATGATGGTATGTTTATAAGCAGTAAAGCATTTTGATCTTTCTGTACATGGGTGCCAGTATTTCTGGAACCGTTCTGGCTGGTTGTATCTCTTTAAGTGATAAGAAGCGTCTGTTAAGAATGATCTGGCCTCACTCGGCATTGCTGATACAGAAAGTGTAATTGTTGATCCGTTGAACTTTCAGATCTGTCTGCCTTTGATAGAAACAAATCAATGGAACGGTTTCTCTGCGGACTGACTGTAGCCAGTACGTTAGTCCGGTGAAGGCTGGTACGGTTGTTGTTGCGCTGTAAGCGGATTAGAAAGTGCAGGCGTGGACTTACTGAATGTAACTATATTTAATAGTGAGTAAATGCTGGCCTGCACATTTTATGAGCAAGATTTTTTTTCAGACACCATGTTAGCACACACTCAGCTTTCTGTGACACATAGCCCGTTTTGGCACACTAAACCAGGAACAGATTTAAGGCATGAAAACCCAGAAAATTTGGCCAAGTGGAGATGTGCTTGACAGAACAATTTTTACTAACATAGGCCTGAGCGATGTTTATTTTCTTTCTAAAATCAGATTCTGCATTGATAGATTAGTGGACTCTAAATAACTTCTCAAGGAGGACCTTTCCAAAATCTTGGTATTTGTCAGTGGGGAATTTTGTGAATAGATCAGTTGGGAACTGAGGCAGTTGTAGCCTAGCAGCTAAGGCATTGGCAATAATCAAAAGGTCCCTCGATCAAGCTTCAACACTGACAGATTACCACGGTTTGGCTCTTGAGCAAGGTTCCTAATTTTCAGTTGTTCAGACTGTATAATATCCCAGTATTGTAAGTCACTTTGTATAAAGGGGCCTCATAAATACTGAATGGATGGACTGTAAATGGATGTCAATGTGTCTAATTCTAACTTTATATATATACAGGTGTAAAATTCTTTCTTTGCATTTGCCGGTTTGTTTGGAAGCTGAGGTTCGAGCGTTGTATGGTGCTCCTGAAGTATAGAGGTTTCGCTCAACATTAGCTTCATAGAATGGTTGGAGTTGATAGACCAGATGGAGTATTGTCATGTTGGCCTTATATCTTTATAAATTTCTGTCTTAAAATATGTAAAAAGTAGACTGTCCACACATGGGCTTGTCTGTGGACTTCTGTTTGCAAATATTAGCAGCTGAGCATTTTGATTCTGATAACGGTCATTGATTAGAACTTTAATTGCTTAACCTCCACTGCCGTTCTTTTCACTGGCTTTCGGAGGCTGCACAAATTCAGTTCAAAACATTGCTAGTGGCCTACATAATGCCAAAAATTGATCAGCATAGATATACCTTCAACGTCAGAGCCCCTGTCCTTTGGACTACCCCCACCTAGGACTCGTAGATGATGAGCATGAAGACTTACTACAAAGTGGTGGAACGAGCTTCCGTTGTTTGTTGACCAAAACACTTTGGCTAAGTAACTGTCTAACTTATTAAAAATTAGGTTATGCAAATTTTGTCTACTATAACTGTAGTATGGTATTGTTCACTAGTATAGACTAGTATCTAATGTTTACTTTTGTATACTTCTCTATACTGCTCTAATAAAATTATTAACATTAAAGTACCGCCATATGGAGAGAGCTAATGCTTTATTTACAACTGTGCGCAAGCAGTTGTTTTAATCACTACGGTGCACCCTTTTGTGTACTAACTGCGTCAATATAATGCTCCTTGTGACCTTTGTGTTTCAATGCATAGTTGGCACATCGAGCAATGCAAACACTCTGTGGAGGGGGTTCACGCTGACACAGAGGCTCTGCACCATGACAGTGTTGATTTTATGTATGTTGCCTTGGATAAGAGCATCTGCTAAATGCTGAAAATGTAAATGCTAATTGTTCTCCAACGCCAACAACTAACACCATAATTAGTTACCAGTTAGTAATTTACATCAATACATCTGGACAAGAGTTCTTGACACCAAACTTGCATACAGTGACTTGACCAAACTTTGAGGATTTTTAGACTTGAACTATCAAACAACTTATCATATTTTAGACATGGGTTAAGAAAACTGGTTGTGCCACGTTAAGCAGCAAAAACTTTAGTAAAGAATTTATATCTGTGTGTTACATCACTTTGCAGGAATGTTAGTTTACCGTACTCTGCTATACTGCTTTGAGCAAGACATACTTTAACATTTCTAACACACACCTAATCAAAAACTGGTTAGGTTTGGTTTCTTTTAAATAATTGATTTATTGTTCTGTCTTATAATAACCCTCCTGCACCAGTCCTCAGATTACCGTGTCCTGAGATGGTTACATAACGACAAGCTGACTTAACGGCTGCTATCTGTGACGTGACGGCCCTATTGGAGTCAAAACCTACGTCAGGCTTTGTGTCATTTCAACCGGCTGGAAAGCTGTCCATACGAGTGAATTTCATTATGCTTCTGTGTGTCATGCAAACGTCCAGTAACTGCCAGATAAACTCTGCCAATAACTGGATTCAATGCTGGCAGCTCAGCGAGTCGGCCTCCAACGCTGCTGGCAAAATGTGTGGCCACAGTTTAACATATGATGTGTAAACTGTCAGCCATGAAATCCTACTGACAAGTGATTTGCTCTTTAATATGGGAATATAGTAGAATAGTTACGGAATGATACTTGCTTCTCATTACCTTTCTCTCCTCTGTAACGAGGGATGGAAGTGAAGCAAATGAAAAATGGCAACATTGTAAACGAACGTTTTTGTCCTGTGGTCATTCGCAAAGCCAGAGCCTCTTGTTTTCCTATAAACCCAAGCGAGACTCAGGGACTGGCTTCAGGCAATTAGCTGCTTTCTCGCCCAGGCATCCCCTGGGCTTCTATTTATCATTCGACATGAGAATCTCCTTGACAAAAACCCAAGGTTATATTTGTGAAAGCAGCCTGGGCTCTTAGTTTTCACAAGCTAGGGGAAAAGGTTGAACCCCCCTCCCCCCCGCCCAAACTCTCCAGCAGGAGATTCAAGTGAGCTGCGCACAACCTGTCACAGCGATGTTGTTTTTTTTTTTGAGTATGGGGCGTCTGTTGTGGTTTGTGTATTTGCTTTTGCTCTTCTGTGTTGTGGTACTAACATAATTTGCTCACTTCCCCTCAAGCTGTACACTTCAGTGTACTGGCTGCACTGGTTTAAACTGGTCAGTCATGACTTCAGACTGTAAAGTATGTTTGAAAAAGATGAGGCTGTTGACTGCTGCATGTCTGAAGCTTGGTGTGAATCTTGGCCGGTAATGATGGAATGTTACTAGTGGGGTTGGGGATGACTAGCTTGGGAGAAAATGGGAATTAGTAGTTGTATAATCATTCAACAAATTAACCCAAATTCAAATACAATTCATAATACTGATTTATTGATAATTCTACTTAAAATTTTTGACCTGGAAAATGGTCAGGTCAGTAACCCTTATGACATTTGGGACCCAGCAACTTCCTCAGCTGATTTTAATTGTTATCCAGATGTTTCACACTGATTAAAGCATGCACACTAATGCACTCCATATTTTCGTTGTAAAATATGCCCATTCTCTCTTTTTTTCTTGCTACTTAGTTGCTGTTTCTAATCACCAGACTTGCTACTCATACATCATTTCAAACATGTTAGGAATTATCACAGGATTAAGGACCTGTCGAAGGCTGGGAAAATGAAGAAAATTAAAGGCTCATACAATCCTCATCTGGTTTTCTACCAAACTGTTTCTGAACGGTAAAATCAAGCTGGAAATAAAGTGGGAACTGAGCGTTCACTGTGTAGCATAATTACGTATGATTCCTAAATACAGTTTCTCAAATACGATTGCTTAATGCAGATAATTAGTCACTTATTATTACAGCTCTCGAGCTTCTGTTATGCTAACCCATCACACCGGCTGGCCAGGTGGAGGAACATGTGATCCTGAACGGGATAAAACAGTTGCTGGAAATTAAAATGAATGAATATTATTAATTATGAATTTTCTAATACAGTAATTATACACATTATTGCACTACGTCTTTCACACTACTCTTACTTTTACTTTTACTATTACTAAAGTAATAGTACTATTAAGTAATTACTATTACTTTTCACATACTTGCTTGTTTTTGAGTTTTGCAAAGAGGATATCAAAAAAGAATTGATGGTGCTGACTATTATTATTGTCACTCAATACGTATTATTATTTCTATATTACCAAATATTATTATTGTTTTTAATATTATTGTAATGGTAATGTGGTAATTAATGCTTTCAATGTATGGTTAGTGCTATGGCTGCTTTGCAATCTATAGTAACTTGCATCCTTTGTGAAGTTGTGACCTTTTAAGAGGATTTAATTACTGAAATGTTGATTAATTATTCTTATTATTAATGTTACTTGTAATGTGAATTACTCTATATACAGTAATACTATCATGCTACTGTACATACATTATTATTATTATCGATGTAATATTAATCTATTATTTAAGCAATCCATTTTATAAATAAATAAGTACAATTTTAGAAATGATATGATAATATTCTGCTAATAATAAATAGTAAATGAGCACTGCTTGTTTCAATAATACAGAATTTAGCTTAAAGGATTTGCTTCTTGTATAAATTTGATGTAAAATTTCAACATTTCAACACCACAGCAGCGGAATATATTTATTTAATAAGTAAACCATTAACTACGCATTAAACCAACATGCAGGTTTGTGATTTGTTGCTGTTTTTTTGAGGCTCGCCATGATATTTCTGATCTGTAGTATTTTTTTCACATTATAAGCTTACTATAATTTATACTAGTCATTCAACATTAATCCTGTACATCTCCCACCACACTTTGTACTGCCTCTGGAAATTCTTCCACTGCTTTATTTGTTTTGTCTTTCTGTTCTGAAGAGAGAACACTTCTGGAGAAGTGATTGTTGTTTTTCCATCTTTCTTCATTTCTCTGGTGCTGTTTACCCTCCACTCAGGCCATCTCATTGCTTATGTACCGGCCATGCCGCTCACGTACTGGAGAGTCCCTGCTGAGATTGTGGTGCAGCGCTGGAAATGCCAGTAGTTTGGCCTATTTGTTCATCTGCTTATCACTGTATTTGCATCACGAGCAAAAAAAAACAAAAAAAAGAGCCAAGATTGCAGGAATGGCAGGAATGGCGCTCGTCCTGTGGGAGAAACGGTCAGAAAGAGAACGGGCCAGAAGAGGGAGGGACAGAAGCAAGACGGGGATTTTGTTGGCGCTTTTTGGATGAGCAGAATTTACTGCACTGAGACAGCTGTCTGCAGGACACGCTGTATTTGACCCCCCCCTCCTAGCCTCTCCCCAACCCCAACACACTCGTGCACACACACACTCGCGTTCACAGAGGGATGTTCGAAGACACTCCGAGATTGTGCTTGTACAGCCCCCTCTTATTTATTGATCCAGCTGCATTTAAAATCTGGTCACTGCTGCCACAAAGGCTTTTCGTTTTAGCTGCGCTGGCACACAGCGCCTCAGCTGCAGCCAGCATTTCTGCATTTTTAATTTCAGCACGTTGATGCACAAAATGACACACATAAGGGAAATGAAAATAGAACAAAGCAGCTTGAAAAAGCTTTAATATGTAAAGGAATAAGCTTGTGCACTTTAGAGCTTAGTAGTTGGTCAAAGTGTGTTTTGGGAGTCGTGCACAAATAGGGTTGAATGTTTTTTGAAATGCATTGAACACTTTAGGCATTTAAGCCTGTAGTTAGCACATAGAACAAGAAAAAGGTCACATTTTGTGAACTGGTTTGGTAGGTATATAAGGTGTGGGGACACAGATTTGGTTATGAATCTGTCTTTGCATATGACACCTATTCTGATTGATTGTTCTGGGACGGATGGATTATTCCATCAAGACAACGATACATGTCACATAGTTAAAAATGTCCCACATTGGTTAAAAGAGCATGACCTATATTTCTTAGTACTGCTCTGATGCCCATATTTTCCTAGATTTAAACGTAACTGAGCATCTGTGGGATCGTCGTGTTTGCTCGGTGTATTCTTCTCAATGCACCATCCAGCATCGGTGGGATCCAGTGCAGTCGGATACTTGTCACAGCTCACCAGGGTCTTATCGTCTAGCTGCTGTCCATGTTGCACACACCATCTCCTCTGAGAAGTAGCTGGCGTTCATAATCATGTGACTCAACAGTGTAGTCATCTTTCCAAAGTACAGAAATTAGAACGATGTATTGAATAATAGCAGAATATTTTTGTTATATTTACTTGGATGCACAACCAGTGCATTGTAGTGTTGGTTCAAAGCCTGGATAAATAGGGTGGGAAAATATGCCGAATTAATAATGTTATGTTAACACGGCTTAGAAATTCCAGTGTTCAAATGGGGGGAACTTAAATGTAACTCCACCCAAAAAGCAAAGGTCATACGATGATCAAGATGCTTAACATTCCTAGATAGATAGATAGACAGACAGACAGACAGACAGACAGATAGAATACATAACTGGGATCAATTTTCGGATTTTTTAATTTAGGGTGCAGTGCAGCAGAAAACCGTCCAGGTTATTGGAGAAAACTCAAAAGCGATCTTTTGAAAGAAGCTTGTCAAAATCTTGTTAGAACTACACACAAGTGAGTCAAGAGCGTCAGTTAATGTTCACATTCATCTTCAGGATGGAAAAAATATCAATCGTGACCTTGAGTGTGGCACGGTTGTCGGGCTGTTTCTGGCGTGTGTTGTAAAATTCCAGGAAGCTCAGCTCTTCTGGAGACTTTTTGAGTTCTTAATAAAAAGCATCCAGTCACAGTTTAGCAACAGGCAAATGTTACTGATAAGAAGGGCCACATGATGCCTGGAATGGTGAAGTATACTCTAGAAGGAATTTCTTTCTTAACGTATTTTAGCTAGTCTGGAAGCTGGGGTCAGAGTGTACTAAACATTTTAACCATTAGTCAATCACTAGTTGAACAGATCTGTCTGATTTAGAAAACTACACCAGCAGATCGCGCAGTGTAGTACTGTTATACGGCGTGGTATTCAGTCTTTAAAGCACTGCATGCTGGGATTAAAAAAGCATTTTATAAGGTGTAATGGTGTTTGTAGTACATTTTTGGATCGTGTTAAGTTTCTGTTAAAGTACTTAAAGAGCTGGACATGCTTCTGCACGTGCCCAGTGTAAAGAAGTATTGTCATCCTGTTCATACTGTGCAAATGATCCATTTTATTGACCAATCGGCAAGCCAGAAAACCTTAGGATTGATTTCCTTTTCGGCTTAGGTTCTTAACCCTATATGGAAGTGCAACCTGCAGTTCCGTTCTTTAAGCTTATTATGTTAATACATTAAGACTTTTGTCTACATTGAAGCATTACACCAGGCTGACAGAATGGTTGGAAATGACTACTCTTGTGCATAGTAATGAAAAGGCTCTCCAGAACTGCAAGCTCTTGTGGGGTATTCCTGGACTGCAGTGCTCAGGGTCATGAGTGGACAAGGCTTGGAAGCAAAGACGAGCTACTGTTGATTCAATGGATAAAGATGTTTGGAGTCAGAATATTCCACATAATGTTATGAATATGCTTATAATGTTATGATTGGTGTGTATTGGAATATGGAAGGCACATAGTGATATGTAGCAATTCGATGCATGTGTGCGTTTTCGGTTTCAGAGGGCAATACAAGCTCATGGATCCTCGCGGACTTTTTCGGGCAAGCCATTAGCTAAAAATGTCTAGTAAATGCCGAAAATATATACATTTTAAGATCAGGAGGAAGGAATGAACATTGATTATGGTACGTTGAGCATACCTAGTTTGCTGGCTGTCACTCTTGGCACTGTTATGACGAGCAGTTAGCTTAAGCCACTGGCGCATAAACACCTCCTCTGGATTATAAAAGATGTTAGCAAGCCTGTTTTAGCACAGCACTTAAATAAGATTCCAGACTTGCACGGCTAGATTAGGGGTGGTAATCCGGGCTCATGTACAAACCTAGCATTGACCTGGTTCTGAAGTCCCCACATTCCAGATTAAATCTATTATGTGTGTTTTAGTCATTAAAGGACAGCTGAACACAGAGAGGAATTACTGATCGTGAGTGATGAATACGAATGAGTCAACAGGATTTGAAACTTTGGTGAAAAGTTTTGTTATAGGGGATTTTTTGAAAGTATTTTCAGACCTGAAAAAAGAACCAAACTGCATAACATCTGAGCAAAAGCCAGAATGATGATCCATACACAATATAAGTAATGCATAAATAAAGTATGCAACTTCACTTACACAAATTCTACCACCTCTAGAACAGTAGGTGCAAAACAAACGAACAAGATCTATTTCTTTCTTTACACTTTTATCATAAAAGCAAAAACCTCCCCCCATCTCTCTTGGTTAAAAGAAAACAGGTAGTTTTTTCATAAAACGGGTGAATATTACATAGACCTAGACACATCGATGAGACTATTTTTGAACTGAGGTCTTGTTTTTTAAAATGTCAGCGTACAATTTTGACGAAGCTCACATGATTCTCCAGTATAAATCACTCTGTGGTTGAAAATAACTCTTTCACAATTGTTTGATTGATGTCCCAGAACAAGAGTTACTTGTGATATACTGGAGTTGTTTTTCAAGCACTGGTAGTAGAAGTGAAATTTTCTACTGAAACTCAGTTGCCCGTTGGCTTGGCACCTTCCTACCTAAAATAATGAAATAATGCAAAAGCAGTATGTTATAGTGCAGCTTGTATGCCTGGATAAATAGGAGGGTTGCATTTGTAAAAACCGTGTCAAATTAACAATGTGGCAGACCCACATTGACAGCTACAAGGTATAATATAGCATCTAACGTACACACACACACACACACACACTCACACACACACACACACACACATATATATATATATATATGAGGCCGCTGTGGCCTGGTTGAGTTTACAGGTTTGTTTCTAAGAGTTAATAGGTCACGACTGAAGTGCACTTTAGCAATGCATCTAGCCTGCTTTTAACCTGCTTTGGGCTGCCCAAAGTATGTGTGCTCACTGCTACCCCCTAGTGTCTGTTCAATAGTGTGTGTTAATGATTGGGTTAAATGCAGAGGATTCATTCCTAAGTGTCTAAAAGTCTAAAAGCACAGTGATGAAAATGTATTCTAAATGTATTACATTTGCATTTTTGACATTTAGCAGACCTTAATCACAGCCGTAGTGACCTTAACCACTTGGTTACCTATCCCTGTATGACATATACCTGTATGACTTTGCTACTTAATGAAATGTGGAGTTTTATTCATTGAAATCCAGCGTGACTTACACATACAAGATGTGATCCTATTTAGATGTAGATGTGTGCCATGTTGAATCGCCATAAAATGCTATTTTACATCATTTCAAAATAAACATGTTGAGTGCATTAGTACTGATCTCTGTTTTATTGACTAGCGAATTCGAATTTGAATCTACATTGGAGGGCTTAGCTAACTTGGAAAACCTTTGAAAATTGAAAGCCTTGTTGACATGGGAGGTTACAGCCTAGTGTTTAACGTATTGGACTAGTAAACCAGACTGCCAGATTGCAAGGACCTTAACCATCTATTGTGCAGGCTGGATACTGTGTCATTGTGTAACAGTAATGTAAGTCACATTGGATAAAGACCTCTGCTAAACTATAAACGTAATGAGTAATTTATAGTAGCTGGATTGATCTCTATATGCTCATTAATTTAAAAATTTAAAATCAATTTGGCAAAATAATTTTAATAGCAGGTACATGTTAAATCCTTGAAAAAGACACAATTCGAATAAAGAAATAAAAGGAAGGAATAACGTTATGAATAGAGCTCTCTTGTCTGAGATGAAGATGTATGTTTTGGCTTTACACACCGCTTTAGAACTGAAAGCAAAGCCGAACGTTCTCGTTTGCAACACAAAGAACTGTGGATGTGAAACTTGTACGTAATGTGAGAGCCGTCAGTGTCTAAGATTCCCCAAGTAACAAGAGTCCACATCCTAGCAAAGCTAGTGTGTGTGTGTGTATGTGTGTGTGTGTGTGTGTGTGTGTGTGTGTGTGTGTGTGTGTTAAAAAGGAAGTAATTTTCCGATTGAGTACTCCAAACTGTAAAAGTGTCATACTTTAATGAACTAAATATTTAATGGATATGCTCTGATTTGTGTGTTATATTTAGTATATATTTAGTGCCCAGTGAAGTGTTAGGGGTTAGGTGCTTCGCTCAAGGGCACTTCAGTCATGACCTGTCGACTCTTGGCATAGAACCAGCAACCACCCGATCACAAGCCCAGTTCTCTGACCACCAGGCCGTGGCCGCTCCAGATATATGCTATGCACTACGGTTAATGTACTAGACTTGTAATCAAGAAGTTGTGGGCATTGGTTAGCGTTGGTGTAATAACGTATTTATAATTTATTTATACTAGTCTTTTATGTGGATTTCCCAAGCTGCATTGCAAACATAGTTCACACTGTTTTCTACATGACTTAACAAGTGCCTGTTGTGTTTTGTTCCATTTTATATTGTTGCATCGTTGCTCATCTGGACTAAGTCTTTGGTGGTAGCTCTTGTTTTATTCACCCTTGATAACATCACATGTTACTGGAACTTTCCAGAACAGTGTTACTTGTTTAACTTTAGTCTTATGCTGCATTATGAGTGAATATCAAGCCTCATCTAACTTCTATTGCGCCTGCTACATTTTAACATTTGACAGTGAAAATGTTTTTTTTGCACCTTGTACTAGATATTATTACTTGTTTAGAAAGTGTCCTCAGTTTCTCAATTTGCCACGAGCGGTTTTGGAAATAGTTGTTTTTAGATGGCGCCAGACATGCTGCCGTCTCAAGCAGAATAAAATAGCCGAACTGATCTCAATGCGCATTACAACACGACTAACTTGCAGTCACATTGCCTGACATTTTGTTCTGTACTTCTGTTCTCAATGTGCATCTGTGTATTTAAGGAACATGACGGACATGGTGGTTTTCATTTTAATTATACCACATACAGAATATAAATTATGCTCATTGTTATTGGATGTGTAAAGATATACAGGGGTCACCGCTGGGGACTGGCACTACAATAGAGGAAATTATTTATAATAATGTAATAATTATATAGTAAAATGTATTTTAGTGATCGATTTCATTAAAGATTATGGTTATTATAATTATTAGGTTTATTATGTGTGTTGTTGTCCTTTGAGCCAAAGCAAATATTTTGCATAAGCAAAACCTATTAACTTATGGACTATGGGTGAAAGTAGAGCGTCCCCAGAACCCAGAACTGCCAACCCAGAGTCTTCTTGCTATGAGGTGGCAGTGCTACTCACTGAGCCACCATGCCACCCTATGCTATATTTTATCCTTGTTGCAGTCCTTTGTTGTCCATCGAAGTTGGTTTATTTTAGCTTTTGGTAGTACATTTGAATAGAATACAGGCTAATAATGTGCCAATATTTAATTATTGATCGATTGATTAATGGTTTTAATTTAAATGCTCCACTGTCCTGACAGCCCAATGAGTTCAAAGCACAGCCTGATCCCTCTTAAACCAGTGTTGGTCTGGTTTCTGCACCAGTGCTATAAGAGCATACTTATAAATGGAATCCATGAACTTTTGTACTTTCAAATACAACACTGTATAAACATATGATTATCTTCGTGTTACGATGATGTTCAGTGACCATCAGGGACCAGTTGTAAAATCCTTTCCTCTTTTTGTGCTTCTTGTTCGATAAGATAAGAAGATAGGTGTGGATGAACTTTGGTGACCTGTGCAGAGCTCAGTACGACCCCACGCTCACTGAACCACCATGGCTTGACCTCACAAAGGATTTGCTGTATAGGTGTAAATTCCTGCACACACTTCAGTATCTTGTGGAAAGCCTTTGTAGAAGTGGGGTGCTGGCATCCTTATTAATTCCTAGGGTTTTAATTATTACTATCAGACATCAGTGCAGCACACTGGTATAACTGATTAGTTAGTGCCACCAGTGCTTAAAGTGAGAAAAACATTGCATGTTCGTATTTACATCTTGCCGTGTGTATGAGATGGTATCCACGATTATCATTATTAAACATTATGATGTGAATTAACATTACTTTGACTAGAAGATTTTAACTGGTGGGCTTTTTAGTTCTTTGACTACTTCTCATTCGTCTCACCGATCATGCACTGATGGGTTTAATCTTATCTGGCTCTGTTGGTTAACAAAACTATAAAAAAAAATTAAGCAGTAAAGAGTGAAGATAAATAAGTGTCAAAGCCAGTGACTCTAATCTGATCACCAATCACTGATACCAGTAAACAATCTACAGCAACATGGCTGTTGGTGTCCAGAACTGGTGCATTTTACTCTGTGAAGTCAATTCGAGGTTTAAATTTAGATACATTTTATTAGTCTTTTAGTAGGCAAATCACCAAGTCACAGTACATAGTAATAGTAAAATTATGTGCCACATTGCTGCATGGGTAATAAGGAGCTGGGTGGTTTTTAAATGTCGTGTGTTCTTTTTTTGACCAGGACAAATGCTTTAATGACAATGAATAAATGAATGAATGAATTAAAATGTTTGAACGTTTTTTATAGTATCTTACTGTAGGTAAGGCCGTACATAATTTACAGATATAAAAATCATCATAGGGATTGGCATCATCATAGGGAGTGGATGGGAGTGGCATAGGGAGTGGCATCATCATAGAGAGTGGCATCATCACAGGGAGTGGCATCATCATAGGGAGTGGCATCATCATAGGGAGTGGCATAAAGGCCGATTTATAATTCTGCGTCAACTCAACGTAAGGCCACAACACTACCTCAATGTTTTAGAGAGTAATTCATGAGAAGTAATTCACAACCACAAAGCTGGGGGGGGGGCTCTAGCAGATCAAGAAAAGTCGTTATAGATTTTTGCTGATTGTTATTGAACAACGAATGCTTTTAAATGTTGGTTCATAAAGAAAAAACATTGTAAACAACGAGGCATCAAGATATGCAAAGTGTAAGTGTGCACTTTTATTGCTTTATCGTTCTCTCTCCTGTGATCTGTGTCGGTTCTAAATGCAGTCTGTTTGGAGGTGTGTATCGATTTTCTTAATGTATCGATAGATTTTAAACTTTTTTTCATTCGCATAATCTTTGCAATATGAGCCACGATATAAGACACTGTTATCAATCATAAAGCAATAGTAATTAGTTGTCTTAGATGTCATGAGCTAACAACGTTTGATGTGTGTTACATATTCAGCTCGTACATATTTAGTACAAGAGTGCTTCTCTACACACTTGATCAACTCTCTGTGGGCAGTGCTCCACCTTAAAAGTTGTTAGCGTTCTTATAGCTTCTATAGACAATCAGATACATTAGCACGATTATCCAGAGCAGGTGAAATACGGCTCAGGTAACTGAGTGGCAAATCAAGACATTTCTTCTTACACCTATTAAGTTTTGTAGCTTCTATTTATTGTTTCTGTTGCTGAGTGAAATGTAGTGACTCGTGAAATGTCAAAAGAATTATTGAAATGTTTGGAATCAGCCACAATTTGCCATGAATTAAGTAGCTCTTCAGGAGCAGGATAATGCCCTCATGCCCTACAGCACGCCAGCATCAGTGCATGGTGTTACACCACATTCCAATCAACTCCGAATGAGATCATTCCTCACTGGTGCTCCCGACTCCTAATCTGAATGTTTTCTACTCTGCCTCCAGCAAACGAATGTTTTGTTGCCAACGGTGAAATTTAACAAGCCTTTAAAAAGGGGATAAATGATGCACATAAACACTTTCACTTCATTTAAAGACTTTTGCAGCATCAAAAACTAAATCTTGTCACTCACTAGAACGTAAGTAGTAGTAAGAATAATAGAACGTAAAATAAAACATCTGGTTAAAATGAAAAGCTACACAGTCTGAAGTAACTACTGTTGATTCCTGGGCAAAAAATGGTTGAAAATGTTTAGCCATGAAAATAAACCCTATACACTCGATGTGCATGTTTGAGTTTTAGTTCATACATGTACGTCTTGTGTGTGTATATTTTTGCATACACCCACCCACCCACTCACGTTCACAGCTAATCCACTGGAGCCTATTCTAGCTTTTTTTAGTTAGCGCAAGACACACAGATACACACCACAGGACTTACTCACGACAGTTCAGTGTCTTCTGTGGCGCCAGTTACATTCCAAGCATTAAGCAGACGCCATTATCCAAAGTGACACCTATAACACCATTTTTGAGCAACTGAAGATTAAGGGCCTTACCCAGGGACCCAACAGTAATGGTAGTAGCGTATCAACCAGTAAACTTCTGATCTGTAGCCCAGTATCTTAAGAACTAAGCCATCACTGCTCTAATGACCTAACTACTTGATGTAGTTTTTAAATAAGTCAGATTTATTAATGCAATTTCCTTTGGTTTATTTAAATAATTAAGGTTATTCATTTCTGGGGTAGGTACAAGCAATTTAGAATTAAGTGTAATTGAGCAACATGGTGAATAATAAGGACAGCGTCCTCTGCTAAAGTGCTAAAGTGAATTGAATCATGAATCGACTCCTGAATCTTTACAGCAGACACCCCCCCCAATACTTCTACTAGCTACTTCTGCTTCTACTGGAAATACTTCTACCAAAAAAGGGATCTGACAAATCTCTTTATGACTCCTTGAATCCAGACTGAGTTATTGTTGGGGGTGTTTTATTGTCCAGCCTCTGCTGCCTCTTCTTTATTCTGTCTATCTATTAGTACTGGCGAGTATTAGAGGGTACAAGGCTTTAACTTTGGGCAGGATGCTAGCTCGTCACAGCCCATCTACACATTCACTCATCTAGTTGAAACCGAGTGGCAGGAAGGACTAAATTCTGGTCCCTAGGCTTGCTTGTTTCAGTTTCTTGGCAGCCCACCTAAAATCATACCCTGGTAACAGCTCACTATTTCTGGACCTCACATAAACATGCCAACACCCTTAGCATCTTGCCAAACACTTCCACACCTTCATTCTGCGTATTGACGCTAAAATGCTTCATTTGCCTTCGGATGGCCACTTCTACGCTTCCAAACGACCTCCATGCTGCCTTAAGCTCTTAAAAACCAATGCTCATCTATCACAGCTGCTTAGGCGTCCGCGTTGTCGTGTTAGGACCCCGTGGACACTGTCACCCTATCGTTCAGTGTTTGTGCCAGACCCAGGCTCTTTGAGTTTTTTTAAGAGGAGGATTTTTCGCCATGGAAACTGGCTGGATGGCAGGGTGATGGAGGCGTAGTGCGCCTTGATGACGGATGACCGGCTGAGGCATGTGTGTGTATGTGTGTGTGTGTGTGTGTGTGTGTGTGAGGTACGACAGCTGCGTAGGCAGCGGGGTTGACCTTCACACAGTGAAATCTCAAGGCCTGTTTGGTTACATGCAGCTTTGCAGCTCTACGCTCTGTTATCGGCTGCTCTGGACTGATGAGGCATGTCGCTAATGCCTCAATTCTGGGGTGGTAAAAAGAGCAAGCAGGATAAAAAGGGTGTTGAAATGTATGCAACTAGAAGAACAGTTAGGGTGTGTTAGAAAACGTGTGCCGCTGCCTCGCTCGATTCTATTAGGTCATCACTTTCTAAGTCAGTTTATTACGTCATGTTTTATATCATCATATCATAGACACCAGCCATGGTCTGAGAACTGGACCTGTGACGGTAGGTTGCCATACCTGCTTCCTGGGCATCGTGCAGAGCATATGCGCTCACTGCTGCCCCCATAGTGTGTATTCACTAGTGTGTGTAAATGCGTGTTTTACTGCACAGTGCACAGTGTGCACAGTGTGTAAAAAGCATGATGGTAAAAAGGGTGTTTTAAAATCTACTAAGGCAACAGGGATAGCATGGTGCCATTCGAAACAATAGGACGCATTAGCATATAAACTAACATGTGCACGAGCGTGCATTAAATATTTGACATTTTCAGTATTTAGCAAACGCCTTTATCCAAAGCGACATACAATTACAATAGAACACCATTGAGCAATTGAGGGTTAAGGGCCTTAGAGGCCCAACAGTGATAATTTGATGGTCGTCACGTACTAATACAAATATATCAATAATCATTTATTAGCACATGAAACCTACTTTTTTGTGAGAGATGTCATTGCCTTATTAGGTAGTGTAGTTTAGTGGGTAGAGCGTTGGGCTATGAACCCAAAGGTTGGGGGCTCAAATCCAGGATCTGCTATTCAGTTTCTGCTGGGTCCTTAAGCAAGACCCTTAACCTGAACGTTGGCTGACCCTGCGCTCTAACCTCAACTTCTGGACAAGGGATATGCGAAGAGATACATGTCCTTGTACTGTACATCTGTATATGTGTAATGAAAAAAAAGCTATTTTGTTATTAAATGTTTGATAATCTGCATCTGGAATGTATAACTTACATTAGAAGAAAAAAAAATATATTAGAAGAAGACTCAGTAGAACATATTAAGGCATTTAGGATTTTGAACTGCCTCTCGCAAATAGGATGAAAAGAGCCTACTAGGTTTTTGAACTAGCCTTAGTATGTCTTTGTTTAATTTCCTAGTGAACTCGCTACGTTAGTCCATGTTATTTCATCATACACACTTTTGAGAAGAAGACTTCTTAAGAAATCGTGACAGTCAGTCCAATCATTTTTTGCAGCACATCTTTTGAATAAATTTTTATTCTTTCTTAAATGCAGATCATTTCTGTTTTTACATCTGTATACCATTATAGGTGTGGGATTTATTTGCACCACCAGGTTTGTTTTGTTTGTTCTTTTGGATTTTAATGTCGTGTTTTGCACCTTTTGGTTCCTTCGGATTTCAATTTTATCGCTTCCAGTCTAATTCAGTCACTGGAATGGACTGGGAGGAAACCAGAGCCACATTCTAACTCCACATAGAAAGGACCTTAGGCATTGGTGTACAGAGAGAGGTGTTAGCCCAGGGGTTGTGTTGCTTTAGCACATAGGTTTAAATAAGCCGAGGCTGTGTTACATTAGTAAGCGAAAACCTCTGTGCCTTAAATAGATAGATAGATAGAACTTTATTGATCCCTTTTGGGTGGTTCCCTCAGGGAAATTGAGGATATGTGAGTCTAAATAACCTGATTTATGAACGACGTCTCTCATTGGAGGCAGCTGTCTGGGTGGGTTCTGTAGGATTCGGGACAGATCATGTACTTGATTTATGTTTTGGATCAAAAGTCTTTTCGATTGGACAAAATTAAAAATAGCAAGAGGTTGGTTAAGCTTTATTACTTAAACGTTCAGGTCAAAGTTCAAGCAAATTTCCAAATCACTAAATGCAGCATGGCTAATTATAATCAAACCCTACCTCCTCGCATCACGCTCAAAATGTCATCGTGCCATTTTATACTCACACTTATGTTAAATGAAATAGTCCCCAGTTTCACTCTTCCCAGCTTCACTTCAGACTACGTCATGTAAGCATATCGTGTGAATGTCAGCGCTTTGAAAAGCTCAGTGGTGTAACAGGGTTACTAGTTCCAAATCAGATTCATCTTTGGTATGCATACAAAACTGAGTATCAATGCAGTAAATATTAATAGCTAAAGAAGTGGTGGTGTCTTAATACATAGCAAACAATCGCATAGACAGAATTAAAAAGGTTTTGCAACCTTAACCACAGTGAATAAGAGTGGCGCAATAACCACTTGACCTTGAGTAAGAAGCACTTAGTTACAAGCATAATAACAATAATATACAGTAAACGTACAGACATTTGCAGGGATTATGGGTGATGCCTATGAATTTATGGTTTAAACTCCTAATATACCTCCCCCTAACAAAAAAAGCTATTAAAAAGAATGTAAAGCAATGCAAGAATGTAAAATTTTGATGCTACTGCATAAAGGTCTGGGACAGGAGTGACACAATTTTGGTTCAGGGGTGAGAGGAGTAAGAGAAACAGTTTGTCATCTGGATTTAATGGATAGTCAAAAAAGCTTAAAAGAGTCTTATCCATTGTGATTGTTGTATTTACATTATTGTAATCAATCTGTATTTATCTAGCTTTTTATTTATTTTAGCTGCTACTTTTAAATATGTACTGTCTGATCTAAGTACTCTATGTATTCGGGATCTCTTGGATGTAAGGTGACGTGATGTAAGGGGAAGAAAATTTAAACGAAATTAACAATATTATGAGAGAAACATTTTAAGTGTGATGGTGGTGTTAAAATGGTGGGCCGCTGAGAGAAATGCATCACACGTGAAGGTGACTTTGTCAAATTTATTCTACAAGATTTTTTGTATGTGCTGCTTTAAAACAGATGTCCGTCTAATTTTTTGACACGAAGCGAAATATAAAGAGAATTAAGCTAATCATTAGGAAATATGTCCTAGCTTAAAGGCTGATTAGATTACCTGTGCGTGCATTTTAGGACAATCAGGTGTGCCAAGCCGACGGAGCTCTAGGCTCGGTTTTCCAGACTTGTTCCGTCGAGCGGAAACCATAAGTGAGTCTTTCATTATCTAGTTTATTTGTTTGCTCTGATGTGTTTCACGTTTGGGTTCGGGCGAAACGCGTTCCATATGCGAGCGGGGGCAGGATGCAACCGCGACCGGTGTTTTGTGCTTTTTGTTTCAAAACTACAAATGGATCTCACATGGAGAGCCACCACAGCGCACTGTCTTTCTAGCCCCAACCCCTCCCGCTTCCATCTGGTCGTCTTATTTGCTGAACTTCAAAGGTGAGGGGAAAGTGAAGACGTGGAAATGAGAGGAATATTAATTTAGCGTCTGGCGTATACGCTCAGGGTGCTGCCTTTTTCTCGTCGTCATGGCCCTGCGTTCATCCTTCACCCAGCCTAGAAAACAGGATACTGGGTGATGGTGTTTGAAGGAACAAAACAGGAGTGTGTGTGTGTGTGTGTGTGTGTGTGTATGTGTGTGTGTGTGAGTGTGTCACCGCTCTCCTGTTAGCGCGTGAGTGATGAGCCACAGACGAGGCGGCTGAGGCCGGAGCCGCTCTCAGATGGGCCTAATTATCTGGTGGCCATTTTAGAGGAAGTGTTTACAGAGATGAGAAATGGCTGGATCCTATTTTTAAGGCCTCTTTTCTCGTTCTCCAACACAGGGCGAGACTCAGCGAAAATCCTAATGACTGAATGATGAAAGCGTTTAATTACAGGTCTAAAGATCAACAGGAACCTAAGAGGAGTCGCTGCAACACGTTTGTGTGTGTGTGCGTGTGTGTGTGTGTGTGTGTGTGTGTTTTGATCATACACAAGCGACTGGCGTGCATTTTATTTTTAAGGTGACAAGAGACAGGCCTGCAGGCCTAGAGCCGTACTCACACCACAGCGCGAGAGGAAGAGGAGGAGCACTAGGCTTTTTGTGCATTGAATTTGTTTGATGGGAAGATGAATCATTGCTGTTTGGGGTTCAGTTTCCTGCATCAGGATGAATGAATTGTCAGGACTTGTCTGTTTTTCTCCAAAGCCTGAGAGGAAAGAAGACTGAGGCAGTTTCAAATCTTCCTGTAGAATCTGTTAGTGCGGTTAGCAGGTGTTAGTAAAGTTAGCAGTGTATGTACTGGTAAGTAAGTCCCAACACGAACTGGTTGCTCCTGTTAGTCCCTTGAACAAGCGTTATGCTGTCACAATAGTTCCTGTTGTTTTGGATATGAAAATGCAAAATAAATCTAGATTACAGATTGTCATTGTTTCAACGATATAAATACACACAACATGATTGTAGACGAATCACGACTCAACACTGAGGGTGAAATCTTTCAGTATATAACTGAAGTCTGGATTCATTCTCATGTTTCTTTCCTAAAATATTATTAAATTATTATTGTGTCCTAGTTTGGTCCCAGTAAGTGGGTAGAAATGGAACTTCGCCTAAAGAAACTCCTGTGGTCGATCTCCAGTAGGACCAGGCCACATCCTTTTGGTGCAGAGTTTGGTCAGGAAGGATATAAACGATGCCAAAACAATAATTTTCAGCATTTTGCAGACACTTTTACTCCAAAGCGACTTATAATTATGACTGTACATGATTTGAAGCAACATGGCATCTTAACAGTGGTGAGGTTTGAACTGGGAAATTTGTGTTTACTAGTTTAGTAGTTCTACAGTACCCAGCATGATCTGCTGTAGAGAGCCATAAAGGTGCAACTGAAAAAGAAACAAGACCCATATTGTGTGTTGAATCATTTCAGATCGTTTGACTGTGAGACGATGGAGATAACCACGTCAGTGTTTTGTTTAAACTTTCTTTCTTTATTAAATAAGATTTGGTTTGGATGAACATTTACTGGAATGGAATTAACGACCAGTATTAAATCACATGTACAGTGTTTTAAAAAGCATTGTGTGTTATAAATAAATGTTTAACGTCTCAGTCGGACTTTTGAGCAAGGTTGTTAAGACTCAATTTCTCAAGTCATATTTAGTCACAAGTGTTAGTCACATCACTGCGTGCATTTGGCAACCCTTCCTATTTATCCGGGCTTGGGACAGGCACTATTATTGCTTAGTTTGCAGTGCACGCTAAAATTCAAGTGTGTGATTTAGGGCGCACTGAAGCTCACAATGGTTCCCAACCAATCTTGTGGATGCAGAATGTGTTTCTCAGCATGTTATGGCTGCGTGTGCTGTGTGTTATAACTTCTATTGATTAGGCTCCATGTGAATTTACTCATTATAATTAGCATGTTTGGTTAGCGCTTTCAGTGGTGTTTGATTAACTGTTTACAATCTTCATTCATGATTGATCTTCATGTATATGCTTGCTCTTGTATACTGACTGGGCGTAACGGGTGAAGTTAATAACACAGATCATCTCATCATGTCTCAAAATGCGCACTTGTACACTTTAAGCACTGATAAACACGTCTGAAAACCCTTTAAACATTTTGAACTGCCAAAAAATACACTGTGAATCCATGAACACACGAGCAGCATTATTCATTAGTAGAGGGTAAACAAAATAGTAAAAAGTAAAAGCATAAAAATTATTTAAATAAACAAAAGATGGTTGCTTTTTTGGCAGGGTAAAAAAAGCCGCCATCAAATGAAAGTCCATCGCTTTCCCGAAGGGTAATGTTTCATTTAAGACATGAAAGTGCACACTAAGCAGTAAGTCTTTAGTGCGCACTAGGTACTACTCAACTTAAAGATGCTCGGTTACATCAAAGCAAAGCTCGGTTACATCAACAGTTTTACAAAATATTTACAGATTTAAAACTACAAGATTAAATATAATACCCTACAATGACAATATTAATAATAATAAGATAAAAAACATGCACCTTTACCACGTAGGTACGTTTGTTGTGTATCTGTGTGTCAGTACATTACACGTGTACTTGTGTAAGTGTGTGGTTTGGGACACAGTTCAGATGTTAGAAGCAAGAACAAGCGTAATGGCACAACAGTGATGGCTTAACAACTGTCAGAGCATCTTTGAGTACAACTCTTATGAAGTGATTCATAAGGGGGTCAAATGTACCAAAAAAGAGGACCTTGGGCAGCTAAGGCTCATTGATGCACATATAGAGAGATGGCTGTTCCGTGTGGTCTGATCCAGCAAACTATTGAACTCTGGTTCTGATAAAAATGTGTCAGAATAAATATTGTGTCAGTTTGTTGTGTACGTGGCAGCAAAACACAATCAGACCACTGTACGTGACTGCTGTTGTGGGATTCTGTTTATTCATCAATAAAGCATGAAATACCTCTTTTGGGTTTCACTCGTCACTGGAAACAAATTAAAAAGTGTCACCAGGATGCATTTGATTAGCCTCTTGTCCAGATGTATTGAGGTTGTAAGGAGTCGCAGCAATCAGTGTAATCAACCATTTGTCTATTCTATATACCTCATGCTGTTATATTCACTTCCACCCTATCATTATGGCTACCACCATCATTTCCACTGGTGAGCACCAACCACCAATCAGCCCGAGTCAGTACTGAAAGACTTACAGACTGTGTTTAAAGCTTAGTCTGTAGATCCTGCGGATAGTTAGCATTGCGACACAGTGTAATATGTTTCCGTTTTGCTTACTGTAATCAAGTAGAATCTCTCAACCAGAGTCCGACCAGAAAAAAAATTCGTTTGTTCTTGTTTCGACTCACCGGACTAACTTTTCAGACTGCATTCAGTCGAGATTGACACGGTTTGAGGACGGAAGCTATCGGTTGTAAATGAACTGAAGGCAAATGCACACACCTCGGAACATGTTGGTAATGGCATCTCAGTCAATGTTTGAATAAGTCACAGCAGCGTTCCAAAGAATTCAACATGCGTTCACTTTGCAATCGTGTTAGTCATAAGAACTATTTTTGACTGACGAATAAAAGATGAAATGGGATTGTTGCTAGATCACTTAAAGTACAACAAGCCTCGACAAAGACCGAACGTCACAATGATGTTCAACATTGATGGAATTCCTGGCAGGCTGCCATTCGACACGCAAAACTGAATTAGCATTTAGCAGTATGGCATTCAAAGTATGGACCTCTGAGCAATAAATATATATATTAAATAAAATACAGCTTTTCATAGTTTTGTATGAATTTTTGTATAATAAATAATGAAAGAAGTCTAAAGAAACTCCTAGGATCAGTACAACTATGAACCCCAATGGTGGTTTGGAGATCTGTCTGATGGAGTGGATGGTAGCTTCTGCTAACAATAAGAAACAGAATCTTTAAAGAATAGGGGATCGTTCTATTTTTCAGCACACGCATACATCCATACATCCAAAGGACATACAATGGTGACCATATTTAGGCTGAGCGATATGTGATGTAACAAAATACTGTTTTTTAAATTGCATTGTTCACATTGTATTTAGAATTAAGATCAGTTTTTTGTAAGACTTTGTAGAAATATGTAGAAAGTATGTATGAATTATGAAAGTAAGGACACTTTATGTATTTAAAAACATAACAGTAACAATTATACAGAAAAAACCTTCATGATAAACAAAAACAACCAAACATGGGATGTGTTCTATAACCTATAACTATAATAATCTAATAATTTATATTTTCATCCTCCTTTGATTTGAGGTAAAGAACAAAAACATTTAAAAAATGTAATAAATTACCGTGTTTCCCCGATAATAAGACACCCCCGATATTAAGACGTATCGGGGGTTTCAGGGGGGTCAGCTAATATAAGCCGTACCCCGAAAGTAAGACATATGTCTGCCAAAACTCAGCAAATGCGTAAAACGATTCGCGAATG
>JAOUQU010000010.1:1763183-1775079 GCA_028566735.1 Ammoglanis amapaensis
AACATGCACTAGGTTGATCGGAAATGTGAAATTGTCCAGTAGTCTCACAAGTTCCCACCACTTACTGGTGGTTGTCGACAGGAAGGGCATCCGGATCGAAAACTCTGCTCCAAATATTAACGTCCTACCCCAGGAACTGGGAAAACGATCGATAAACGAGAAGATATATATTGTGTGGACAGTGTAGCCTAGTGGGTAGAGCGTTGGGCTGGGAACCCAAAGGTTGGGGGTTTGTCACACTTCACCAGGCTCTGCTACACTGCTGGGTGAGACTACACTCCCTACATAACTACATAACCCTGTCTGCTCCAGGCGCACCGTACTGCAGCTGACCCTGCGCTCTGACCCACAACTTCCAGACAAGTATGGATATGCGAAGAGAAACATTTCATTGTACTGTACATCTGTATATGTGTAATGACAAATAAAATTGAATTATATATATATGAATGTAATAGGAAAGGGAATTCCAAATGTTTGGAGCAGCATAAAGGAGAAAGTTAAAGTACCCACGGTGCTAAGATCAACATCAGCTAGTGATGTGATAAAGACCGTACAGAGCGTGGGGGAGTATATCTGAAAAAGATATAGAAAAGGTTTTGCAGAGCTTTAAACGTTAGAAGCATTTTGAGTTCATCAACATGAGCATCAACTTGAGTTCCTATATAATTTTCTAGAATTTATTTTCCCTATCTGTTGCAAAATATCAAATATATATAGTCCGATAACCACGACGCGATGCTGTAAAGATGTACCCTAGAAATTATTGATGACATATCTCGTGTTGCAGAAATTGCTCGGCAAGCAGCTCAGATGAAGCTCATGAGGAAGCTGGAGAAACAGGCACTCGCCCGGGCAGCCAAAGAAGCCCGCAAACAGCAAGGTTCTCTTTAACCAAATAAATACTGTATAAATGTGTCCTTTTTACATCTACAAGTGGTGTAAAGAAGTGTCCGTCCTCATCCTGATTTCTTATTCTTTTGCAGGTTTGTCACACTTCACCAAACGAATGTAAATGTTACACGAAGATAACACAAGGAAACACAAAAAGCCATTTATAAGTAAAGCTTTTCATTAGTAATAGTAAAAGAAATCCTCCAATGATGCTGAATTGCAACCATTTCTCATTACAAAATTCCTCCAGAGCGCTGCGAAAGACTTGCGAGCACTTTATTGCAGTTGTTGGAGTTTACGGTGCTGCTCGACCCGTTATTAGGTTTAGGGGAAAGTCACTTTTTCCCTGTAGGTTTGGGTTTTATAATAATAACTGCTTTTTGTGTTTTCTTTGTGTGATATTTACATTCGTTTGGTGAAACAACATTGAAGTGTGACAAACGTGCAAAACAATAAGAAAGCAGGAAATCAGGAGGGCAAATAGTTTTACACATAACTGTACATGAATTGATAATGGTCTGGTGGGTTTGGGCTTCTTTTAGCCATAATGGCCGCAGAAGAACGGAGGAAGCAGAAGGAACAAATCAAGATTCTTAAACAGCAGGTGAGACCAAAGTCTGCTTGTTAGAATATGGTTGCTAGAATTTACTGCCCTATTTGGTATGTTCCTGGTGGGGTTAGATAAAAGCAAGAAGGTCCTGAAGTGGATCGGTGTTTGTATCGGGTTTGCCTGTTACTCTAACAGTCCAGAAACATGCGACTGGGTTAGTTGGAGACATTGAATTGATTGTTCTGTAGGTATCTATCACCTAGGATGCATGAGCTTTGATAAATAGGAAGGTCGTGTCAGGAAGGCCATCTGGCATTTAAAAAAACAAAGGTCAAATCAATAATGATCAAGTTGTAAGACTTAATGGGAGCAGCTAAAAGAGTAAAATGATTCATCGTGCTGACTTTTTATGACTTTTCTAACCCATGTTCATCAGTGATGTTAATAAACTTCATAATATGTAAAAACGAGAGAACGCCGGAGTTTCTGAAAACTTTGGATCCTGCCGTGCAGCTCTTTTCAAATGCACGGCGGTGCTTTTAATTAACACGCTGCTTCTCTCTCTCTGTCCGAGCAGGAAAAGATAAAGCGCATTCAGCAAATCCGGATGGAGAAGGAGCTCCGTGCACAGCAGATTCTCGAGGTACGGGCCGACTCTGGGGGAGGAAGCCGGGCTTAACATTCTGAAACAACACAGCACCTCACGCACGCCGCCTGTTTAACATGGAGCACAGACTGCAGCTGAATTGCTTTCTAGCATTTTGGGGTTATGACTCCTGCATAATTTTTTTTTTCCTCCGGACTATCGTTAAATTGCTTTTGCCGGACAGTTTTTGAATATTAAATTTGCTGCCTCGTGTGCCTCAGACCACGGTTAAATTAGACATAAAAGCTTCCACCCCCCCCACCCCCCTCAGCCAACAATAGCAGGTCTTGCATAAGTAGGGAAGAGGAAAAAAATGTTTACTTTTCACACCCAATTATAGAAGCCGGAAAAGTGTTTTAGCGGAGCAGAAATCAAATTGGCGCTGACATGGTTGGCAAGTCATTCTGAACTGGTTTTTCTTTCTGTCTGTAATTACGCATTCAAATTCCCAACTAATTCTCTGACGCTTGCTCTTTCCACTGCCATTTGTCAGAACGAGGTGAATATTGAATAATTTTAAAGATCCCTGAGCTGATCCTGACAAGAACTGACGTTCTCGTCAGAAAGGTTCTCAATCACTGACTCAGTGTTGTGGAACTATCTGATTAGAACAGCCTCTAAATGCCATGGAGTGAATAGTAAGTAGCAAATCCAGCCATCAGTCCCTGCAGGCCTGTGTGTACCTCACAGCTCTTTTGTCTGGGCTTTAAAATGAGCTGCATTGCCTCTCTAAGGTGCCGCGATCAGAACAGTAAGAACATTTGGTTTAAATAAGGCGTGCTGCTGGGGTGGCATGTTTCCTCTTGGTGTGACTGGAACCTCTTTTGCTTTGGCAGGCGAAACGAAAGAAGCGAGAGGAGGCCGCCAATGCCAAAATCTTAGAAGCAGAGAAGCGATTAAAGGTCAGTGTTTGTTTAAATCTTAAATCCAGGGCAGGACATCCAGATCTTGGATATCTTACCAATTTCCCACACTCTCACGGGTGTTTTTTTGCCCTTAGTGTTCTTATTCCCATTATTAGACAGAACAAATCAGTTTGTTTGTAATGACTGACCACTTCGAAATCATTTGAACTCTGGATTCGAATCCTGAATTTAGAAAGCTAGCATTGTTTTTGTGCCACTTAAACAATACTTCTTTTTTGATTCTTTGAAGATTAGCTCATAGCTTCGCACTGGGCTTATACTCTAAACCAGGGGTCACCAACCGTTTTGAAGCTGAGGGCTACTTTTGGGGTAACATTAAGCGATCGCTACAATATATTACATCGATTGTCATTTTCTAATTGACACCAATGCAAGTGTGATTTTAAAAAGAATAGCGAAAAAAAAATAAATGCAGTTCACTGGTAACTGTCACTATAATGAGCTATTTTTAGAACAGGCCCGCGGGCGACTCATGAGGTCCTTGCGGGCGACCTGGTGCCCACGTTGGTGACCCCTGTTCTAAAGCCTCTAAAATCAAGAAAAAAAAACTGCCATAAATGAGAACTACAAGTTGCGTAATAAACATAAGTGGAGCATATTCTGTGTCTCTAAAGCGGATTTAAACTTCTGCATTGACACAGTCGTTTTCCTTTTATAGTTCTGGGTCAAGGTCTAATGTAAAGTAATTCACTGCCACAACGCTACTGAGCGGTAAGTTTGAGAGTTCTGCCACTTTTGTGTTTACTCTTCGGTTTTAATAACAATAAATAAAGGTCGTTTTTGTAAAATAGAGTTGATATTGAACAATGTTGAACAATAAATGCTTTTAAATGCTGGATTATAAACAAAACATCAGGACACCACCATATGCATTGAGCTAATAGATTAACTACAAGCGTGAATATGGCCCTATGACTGTAGTGTATCCCCTTTTGGTCTGCATCAATACTCCTTGTGGTCTGCATCATTCTGACACCGAACATTTTGCAGGTGCATGTCAGCAGAGCTAAAAGTGCAAAGAAAACTGATAATCTGTAACGTTAAAGTACAAAAATAATAAAGACAAATAAATATCATGTGATATTTAAACATAGTTAAAGAAAGTGCATCCAATCAATGCTTCTATTAAAAAACAACTTCTTTCAGTCTAAAATATCTACTATCTTGACAGACTTAGAGCTTATCATAAACGACCTTGTGATGTGTCTGTGGTGTGTTACTATATTGGATTCAGTCTAATTGGGGCACCCAACTCTATCCAGGAAAAAGCGGTGGTACATGCCAATGAAACAAAGGTTTCATACTTGAAAAAAGCAAACAAAAAAACACAACATATACAGTCAAGTTTTTTTTACAGGTTTATGCATAAAATAACAGACATTCCTTGTATCTGTCAAACAAGTCACAGCTCTGAAATGCTATCCATTCACTTGCTAATCAGATTCACAGACTATTACTGAGAGAACGTATTTTCACAATCACCACTGTGCTGAACCCTCAAAGTCTATTTGAATGGAACGAGAAAGGAAAACATTCGTGGGAAAAACCGGATTGCACAAAAAAAGTGTGTTTTAGCATTCATGCCGTGCTTTTCAAAATCAAGTTGGGCATTCACTGCGGTAACATCTCCAAAGAAAGTTCAGCCTACGATTGCACAAGGATGTGTTGTACAGAACAGAAAAGCTGAACAACAAGTCTGGAATAATTATCATATAACCCTACTAAAAGATTATTTTAAAAAAAACATGATTCATTTCAAAATTCAATTGAGTCACAATGCTGATTACATGATTCAGTTCTGTTTCAGAAAAACTACTTTTTAATAACTTAAGTAGCAAGTGGATGCCCCAAAACTTCAGGGAGCAAGACTTACTCATTAAAAACTGAATCAATAATGTTACACAATTAAAATAATAAACTGCTAATGAGCTAATTAAATCACAAACTTTGAACTGCTACAAATACAGCAAAGCTATTTTCAGTGTACACAGTCTGAATGTATTGCATAAATACACAAAAATTGACACTTTATTAAGTAACATGTAATTTCTCTGGACCTGAATTCCTCAGAGAAAAACACGAGACAAAGTAAAGCTGTTCTGTCACATAAATCTTTGAGTGTGAGATCTAAAAAGCAAACGATCTGATGCATCGATGAACCTAAATAAGTTTTTTTTTTAATGCACGTACAGGCATTTATTCCAATTTGGATTTTGGTACTTTCAGAGAGTCGTGACACCACCTTTAAGAGTGTCAGTGCTGCTCTGAGAGAAGATGTGAGACACTATGGTGGGTTTTTTTTATCTGAAGTTCAACAGTTTGCCACTGGCATTATTGTCAGTGTGATGAAATCAATTCAATTATTTATTATTTGTGTAGCACCTTTTACAATAGGTATCGTCATAAAGCAGAGTTAATGACCGACAGATCAAAGATACAGACGAAAAAACCTAAATCTAATGTTGTGCCACTTCATCTCATTGGCTACAGAAGTATAAATGAGCCTCTACAAGACGACACCTTATTAAAATCATCTCCCCTCCCCCCAAAAGTGATCATTGCATGTCCTGATGTGGAGGTCTAAATTGTTATTTTGACATCTCCAGACATCTTTCTCCAAAACCTCAGGAAACAAGCATAATTTTACAGACGTTACAACTTTGTGGTTGTGTGACTGGCCTTCATGCACATGGATCAGTACACACAGATTAGCATCAGATTCAAAGTGTATGGTGCTTTATGAAAAGAAGTCTTAGGTAATGACAACCATGGAGCAGTGCACGTCTTGTTTAAAACTTCACTTACAAAACCGAAGTAGATGCAATCGCCAAAATACCAATTAAAAAGTATAAATAAATGATGTAACACTGTAGTAAACAGCCTCAGTCAAGGCTTTTTTGTGTGTATTAATAATATTTTTTGTAATATTAAACAAACTGAATTGCCACTGCTACACAGCCACTGCTGGGTCCTTGAGCAAGACCTTTAACCCTGTGTGCTCCAGGGACGCCGTACGTTGGTTGATCCTGCGCTCTGACCCCCAACTTCCAGACAAGTTGGGATATGCGAAGAGAAACATTTCGTTGTACTGAACATCAGTATGTGTGTAATGACAAATAATTTTTTCTTTGAATTGAATACATTTTCAGCCCTTTTGCCTGTTCAATAAATATTCTCATGGTTTTGTATGTGAAACATCTACATGATCTTAGCTCAGTTTAGAACACAAAATTACACAAAAGGCCTGCATACAAACTTTAGTTAAATGTTATAAAATGAACGTCATCTTGAATGTGGTAGGAAATATGTGTACAATAAGTTCAAAGAGAGATACATCCTGCCCACTGCATGTCTCACAATGACCCTAAATAGGAATAATCGGTGATAAATCTAGATATAGGATGGATGAAACTCAACAAAGCAATTTGTTGAGAATTGGGCTTCTGAATTTCATCCTCAAAAGTCATCAGGAAGGTGATCGACAGTATTAAGCCTTCTTTATTGCATTTGATAACACTTACTCTATTCCCTGTATAAATAATAACTTGTCAAATGATTACCACAAGTATATTACTCCAGTTATGCTTTAAATTGTTTAATGAAATCAATTCAATAATTGCACTTATGCCCATAAACTTTCATATTATTGTCCGACAAGAAATGTAACCATCACAGGCCTAATTACAATACTACTTTACTCTTTTTGTCTTCCTTGTGAATGAACTGCAGACTGGTGTGTGTCTAGAAAAACAATGGCTGACTTTTAATGGACTAGCCCGAGCAGCAGCAACAGCACAAGAACAGCAGCAGAAGCAACAGCTGCAGCAAAAACCGCGGAATCTGCAGCGGTGACGACAACAGCAGCCATGGCACACCACATCCTTCTGCTTACAACCCATTTTCGGTTTCAAGATAATATTTTTTTTAGAAGGTACAAGTCAACCGACACACTGATTTACGTCATTCTTTAGCAGTAACTGCTCGGTTGAAGTTTTATAAGCATTAATGAAATAATCAAATGAAATTCAGATAAAATCTAATTAACCGTAACATTTAGCAATACATCATTTATTAAATGATAAAAGTAGGTTTATGCAAGCCTACAAATCATGCCATTAAATGTATAATTTTAGTTCAATTGTCTACTGCAAGTCAGATATCAAAGTAACATTATAAAAAGACTACATCTACACACGTCACACTGTACACTACATATCCCAGGTTCCAATTGTCCAAATACATGCAAAATCCATAGCACAATGCTGAAATTATTTATAAACACTATTTATATAACACTAAAAATCTGCTATAAGGAGATGTAATGATAAAGATGATAATAGATAGATAGTAATAAATAAACACTGTAGCTATATAATAAAGAAGCCTTTTTTGTTTTGCCTGCAGTTTTACGGAATCGGTTTAGAGATAAACCGTGTCATGACGTCATGTCCACAGCATGTCATTAGCAAGCCAAACTGAATTAATAGGAAACACAGCTTATTATTGTGATAAATTGCATCAGTATGACCTACCATTCCATTCCAAACGAACAAGGCCTCATTTCCTTTCTACACTTTGTACATGTCCTTATTTGACAATACTGCTCCCTTTAAAATCAGTTTAGCAGCATCTCAGATCCCCCTGGACATTTGGATTGCGTCACTTATGAGTTTTATTTTTGCTTTGAATAAAAAAGCAACGTTCTTAAGAGGAAGTGCTTGAATATAGTTTTATTACTGTGACCCAGCATTTCATGAAAAGAAAAACAACCTACACTCAGGATTTGTAAATGACGAGTAGCACAATCGTCAAGTAGGTTGTGTTCTATCAAATCCCCATTCTATTAAAAAAATCTAATCAGACCAGGAACACCAAATATGGACAAACAGTATGGCACCAAAATGACGACACTAATCACTTTTGGCTATATAGACCACTGATGTAGACCATGGGGTCTCTCTCTCTCTCTCTCTCTCTCTCTCTCTCTCTCTCTCGCACACACAAAATAATATGTGAATATTTAGTCATGTATACAGATAATTACTTTTTTGAGGCTAAAACAACTGAAATCAATAACTAGGATTGTCCACATAATTGGCGACAAAATGAACTTCTAGATCAATGAGTACATGGAAGATGAAAGAACACAATAAGTGAGAATGATGTGATGCATTAGTCCTAAACATCAATTAACTACCAACAGTTTTAATGAAACCCGTAAAAAGAGTGACCGCGCGATTCCTGGACATCTCACTTAAAAACCATAAATGATGATGATTTACATGGTTATCTAGACCATTAACAATGAGTGAGGTTGAAAGTGTCTACATATTTAGCAAACAACTGCGCATTAGCATAGACATTAGTAAAGATGCCTGAAAACTGTGGTTGCGAGAACACAAAGCATGTGTTCGAAAACCTAGCAAGCTACGTATCTGTGGTAGCCAGGGTTTTAAAATCTAATTGACCCATAAATTAGGCTATTCAAATGGACTACCTAGTGTCTGCATTAGTTGCCGTTCATTACAAGAACACAGTGCACTAGTACGGACCAGTACTGGTACATCACCTAACGTGCTCTGCGCTCGTTTCCCTCAATGTACCTAAAACAATTACATTGCCAAAGACAAGCCAGAGTTAGCAAATGAATACACTAGCACACCTCTATACAAAATAAACGATATACAAAGAGATCATTAATTTACATTTCAAAATAACATCAAATTCTGTTTTCTGCAGATCATCCACCATATCGATTAGTTTATTATAAGAATTTGATTATTACCATTCTTGGATGCATTCATAGGACGAGGTAAAATGCTGTTTATGTTGAGAACACACTCTGTTTTCAAACAAACTCAATGAGCATGATGCTAGTGCATTAGTGCTGATAATAAAATTGATAAAAGTAAAAATAATCAAAACAATATATTGCAATAAAACTAGACTGCAGAAGTATGATGAAGGGCATATATAATAAGAGAACAGTACATGTCTAAATTCTTCCCCATATATCAAGGGTCACTCTTATATGCATTTATATAAATTTACTTATACCGGTACATTGACAAGACTTTTGATCGTTATATTGTGAGTTAAAAACCAATACTTAATCATAGTATACGAGGGGCTACTTAATGATTGAATGGAGTTGGAAGTTATAACTGAATGCCATAGCTTCTTATAGTTAAATCAGATCAATTATATTTTAGATATTTTAGACTGACGTTTATGGAAAGCGCTCCTCACAGCACAAGTACAATTTCAAACACTTGTAAAGAGATGGACATTATAGCTGGTAGACCAACTTATTTACACTTCTCTTTTCTATACATCAGCTGTATTAAAGCATTGACTCGTGTTCACGTGACAGTAGTACAACGCAGCCGAGATCTCTAGTTCAAGCAAACCCAACTGACTGTGCTGAAAATAAATGGGTCGCTGATCAGTAGGGAATCAAAAATCTTGGGAGAAGTAACAGAAATGTTTTTCACCTAGATGCACTTCTTTCACTTACTACTTCCCTTGCGTTTAGAAGCCATAAATGGAGTAAAAGAACTTAGCAAAACCTATAGTCATGTAAACGTAGACATGCCAAACTACTAGTCTTGGTACACTTCTCACAAGAATTTAATATCCAGACCAGATATTTGATTAACCATAATATATTCATTCCAAAATCTGAGGAAATTTGTTACACCACCAAAGAAACAATTAACGGTATGCTCAGTAAGCTAGAGATGGTCAGACTGTTGCCATCAAATCTTTTTCAGGGCTTACAAAATGAGGGGAGTTCCATGACTTAAATTTGTGTAGTGTCAGCTTTATACATCTGTCAGACCATGAGTAGCTCCAAAGCTAACACTAATAAAAAAAACTTACAGAAGTGATGATCGGACAAGGAGCCAGCAAAAAAAAAAAAAAAAAAGAAGAGCGAAATGAAAATAAGCAATGGTTTTCTTCCTGGCATGGCGTCAAAGGCACTTTGCCAAGGTAGTACTTTTTCACTTGCCTGCCATGATAGTGACACAGGCTGGGGTGGGTGTGTAAGAGGCTGTGTGCGTCAGCAAGTCCAGCTGGGACTCCCTCGCTAGGAGGTGGGAAGAACATGTGTTTCTTATCTTTTCCATGGGAGGACTGAGAAGATGTTTTTTAGGCAGGCTCAAAGCAAGGAAGGGCAAAGATGTTACCCAATCACCCAATATCTATACCCAATGTATACATAAGAACTACAAAACTTTAAAACCTAAAATGTTATTCATGCGAAGTAATACAGCCTGTGTAGTAAGGTTATAAAGTAGTTGGAAGTATTAAAAGTTTAAATAGAAAATGTAAGTTTGATCCTCATCCTTGACCAAGATTCCTTGGTATAGAATTAATCCACCAATCTTGAGCAGCAACTATTGTATGTGCTTGTAGTTACACCAGCATTTGAGGCCACCTAAACATGTGACAATGTCACCCTCCGGTAGCTGTTATAAACATTCCTGTACACAAACGTCATTGGGACATCATTACCAAAACAAGGCCCTCACTGTCTCATTGTGCATCATCGGACAAAGTTAAAGTACATTCTTCATAAGCATCAGTCCTTAATTTTCATATCACAACATCAATATCGATACCAAAAAGCTAACAGACTCATCGGGACTAAAGCCACACTGGAACTGTTTGTTTTGTTTACCCACCCACCAGCTTCACACGCTCCAACACATGTGAACAAATGCATGAACCAAAGTGTACAGTAGACACACACACACACATGCGCACACACACACACAGATTTCCACATTTCCACGGAAAGGTCATTTGCATTATTTCCACTCTCGTGGTTGTGCTCATTAGGAAGAAAGGGTACAAACTATAAAAGACAGATTTATATAGAGATAAGGCATGGATGTACACACAGAGGATTCTCACTCACTAGTCCTTGCCACCAAGGCCACAATTGTAAAGTAAACAAAATGTCAGCTTTTTCGTTTTCACATTATACTAATTAAGTACAACTAGCTAAACACAAACTTCTAAATCTTTTAAGATGCAGTTTCACTTTCATTAAAAACTTTATTAGATAACACTGATTGGGTGCCAACCAGTTCACCAAAAACAATAACTCATGGAGTGTGCAAAATCTCCATTGTTACTTTTGGTCATTCCAATATTTAAGGGCTTTTTCAATAATACAAACAGCGTGAACATGTGCATTATTATTTATTTGATTCATAGTTCACATTTTTTTAATTAAATACATTTACACTATAATTTACCAGACGTCTTTATGACTGTGTTTTATAATGACAAAACATAATTTTGAGCAATTCAGAGTTAAAGGGCCCGACAGTGGCAACTTAGTAGTATTACAAATATAACAGGAAATTGATCACTAGCCCAGTACCTTAACCACTAAGCCATCACTGCTTTAAATTAATTAAGCATCTGAAGTTTAATTGCAGTGAATCTATTTCTAATTATGGTGGTATTTATTTTATTTTTTCACTCATTTAAACTAAAATAGATTAATGTACTGGCAGCAAAATTAATATTGGCCTAATAGGCAAAATTAATATCGACCTAATAAGTCATAGCCTAGCAGTGTTCAAGATACTGAACTAGTAATCAGAAGGTCACCGTTTTAGGCCGACTTGCTGCTGTTGGGCCTCAACACTCTTGAGACTGTTTAATGCAACTGTACTGCAAGTCACTTTATATGAAGGTGTAAATATAAGTAATATTTTCGGGTCATTGATCACTTTCTTTTCCAATTTTCCAGTTAGGCTATTGTGTTAAATCCTACAAGCAAGTTCAAGAGCTTCAGTTACTATATCAATAATTGGAAAAGAAAAATACACTGGAACAATAAAATATTGTATATATAATATT
>JAOUQU010000010.1:1776688-1791743 GCA_028566735.1 Ammoglanis amapaensis
ATATATATATATATATAGAGAGAGAGAGAGAGAGAGAGAGAGAGAGAGAGAGAGAGAGAGAGAGAGAGAGAGAGAGAAAGAAAGAACCGTGTCACATTGCCACCGCCTCAAGCTATCTAACCTAAAGCTCTGTTACACAAACAGAAACCTTACAGACCTGTCTGTCTATTTAATTGGCTCTATGTGTAGCACTTTCCATCACAGAAAGAAAGTCCTTGGTTCTTTTTTACGCTAGATAGTTCCAGGTCTTTCTGTGTGGCGTTTGCATGCTCTCACAGTGTCATCGTCATGACATTCAAATGCAAATGAATAAATACATCTGATCTATCTGATCTTTTAATATATAAAATGTCAATTACAGTTATATACGACACAGTTGTGGACTGGTGCTCAGAGAACTGGACTTGTGATCAGACGGCTGTTGTGTCGAAACGTAACAACTGTAGTTATCTTGAGCAAGGTAGCGAATGCTTAAATGCTCCCCAGTGGAGAGGCTAGGACTGCCTATGTACAGGCACATGTACTTATTATGACCCCTCAGTGTGTGTAAATGTGTGTTTGACTGCACAGATAGGGTGGATTCATTCTCTTGTGTGTGAAAAGCACAAGTAGTGAAAATGTATTCTAAATCTAATAATACTAGCAATAATACTAAATCAGTCATATTAATTTGATTAATTAATTAAATGATCAGACATGCAGTTTGTAAATAATTTGTAAAAAAAATGTTGTTACTGGTCTATTAAATTGAAGAAATGCGTGAGGGAGAATGAAGCTTATTTGTAAATGTGCTGAAAGCTGTTGTGGTGTATAAATAATGAACAATAGCTCTGTTTCCACAGCATCAGCAATTAATGTTTATAACTTCATGTTTATTTCATAGTGATTCAGGCTTCCCGAAAGTCCTCTCGAAGCCGTGTTTTTAAATAGTGCCATCTTGTTTATCTGACTGGGTATTATCCTGCTGGTCTGAACCTGTTAAGCTCCAGTTGGCTCAGACATGGAAAGCGGCTGCTGAGTGCTTGTGTAGTGTCTGGAACAGCATTAGGTCATTCACTGCATCATCAACGAGCCTCCGCGTACAGTCCGACCGCTGCCACCAAGTGTTCATAACACGCTCACGGAGATTTAGAACGGCTGGTAGGAGAGCTCTGTGTTGGGACAATTTCATTTCCATACAGAGGTAGAAAGTAGAAAATATTGTACTGAAATAAAAAAACTATCTAACAGATGTGCTACTTTAGTGGAAGTTAATAGTCTGAAATCTAAAAAGTCTGAAAGTAAATTGTAATTATCATGTATAATACAATATATCGTGTATAATACAAACAGGACAATGTCATATATATGTTAAAATGGTTTTAAAAGGGGGGAAAACATGGCGATTCAACATTAGTGCTTAAATATGGGCAGTGGTTACGGTGCTATACTAATAATCAGAAGGTTGCCAGGTCAAGCCTCATTACCACTACTCATGACCCTTAGCTTTTGCATAAATAACACACACACACACACACACACACACACACACACACACACAGTTTATTTATATGCATTTACAGTGTGTACACAGTGTGTATAGTGTTCAGCCATAATTTAAAAAGTTAAATACATTTAAAATTAATTAAAAAACAGTATATGCTGAAAATGTAAACATTTTAAACGCTATCACACAGGGATTTTTAAACAGTGGCTTGCGATCCTCCCTAATATTAGTCTAATGATTACTTTTAATATAATTACTTTCGTTTTTCTTGCATTTTGTCCGATATGTGAGTGTTTTTGGCTTAAAATCATTGTACGTTTGGCAACCTTTTACATTTTGGAATTGTATGTTATCTAAAATGTAAATGTTCATCCATCTCACTCACAGCCTCTCCCGGAGTTCTCTCGTATACCAGGGTTGGTGTTGCCCGGTCAGGTGTTCTCTGATTGCCTGATGGTGGTGCAGTTCCTGCGTAGCTTTGGGAAGGTGCTGGGGATGGAGCAGACCGAGATCCCCACGCTGGGACTGCTGCAGGAAGGCCTGCTTAATCTGGGAAACAGTATGGGTCAAGTGCAGGACCTGCTGGTACGTCTGCTGTCCTCCGCTGTGTGTGACCCAGGACTGCCTCAAGGACACAGGGTAAGATGTGCATACATACACACACACATGCAAGTTCACATAGACACGAATGAACGAATGATTTATTATCTCATGTAATTGATTCATTTAAATGTTTGACTACTCACTGAGTTGATAAGTTGACTCCTTATAGTTACACTGTATTAAGTGTATGTCAGAATGTATTAGGACTTTTGGTCATGAGCTTGTTTTGTTGCCAGACAATTTATAATTCATGGATTTGTCGCCCAACCAACAGAGTTTGTTCCTCTCTAGAAGGATTTATGAACCGTGTTTGTGGAAATGCTTGCACATTTATTTCTTATCGGCACTTCCTACTCCTGATTCGACACTTTTACAGTAAGGAGAAGTAAAACACTCAGTAAAGCTTAGACACATACACAGTTCTTATTATAGATCGATCAAAGCTGTTTTTAGTGACAAAATACTAACATTACCATTACATCTAAGATTGCTGTTTATTTATTTGTATTTTAAACATTATTGTCATTGGCACAGTAAAAATAACATACACAAAAATCAGATTAAAAAGTATTTGGAGTGAATGTACAGTTTCTGAGACAAGCTCCTGGTCAGGTGTCCATACTTTTGGATTATCAAACATCCTTATTGAACAACCACTTGTAAAGCATTATGCAGCACTAACTGGACATTTTTGCTTCCTTCATTTATTTGTAGGCTAAGTCTATCCTGGGCGATCACCTGACTAACATAGGTCTGAACCGGGACAACGTGTCGGAGGTGCTACAGCAGTTCATGGAGGCGCACTGTGCTCAGACAGAGCTGGCTGATGTTGCCTTGAGCCTGAAGACTAAGGCTTTCCAAGCCCATACACCCAGCCAGAAAGCTGCGGTGCTGGCCTTCCTGGTTAATGAACTAGCCTGCAGCAAGTGTGTGGTCAGGTCAGCAAAGATTCATCCTTCTTCATTTCAGTTTAATGGGGGTTGATTTGACTGATTTATTGGGGTGGAGTAGTTCAATCTGATGAGGGCTGTTAAGTCTAATTATTATCATCTCTTGCAGCATTCAATGGCTGCAGCATATTGTTTTTACAGACCTAAACATGTGATACAGTTCATTTAAATCAGATCTTGATCAATGCGAGTCTTTTTGGCACAACTGATTCATGGATAATAATGTGCAGTTATTATATGTTTTGTTTACAGGTGAAGTTGTTCATATATGTAGGTACATCCAAACCTAGAGAGCCCTTTGCATCCCTTTACATTCGCTAAATTTTATGTATCATTTATTTTATCTACCATTAAATCTGTGTGGACAACGACCCGTTTGACCAATTTTATCTGAGCCATATCATCACTCCCATTTAGAGCACTGGATATGATGTGCACCCCTGATGTAGCTCATTGGTTCTAAAATATATATTACTTTTGGGATATCACCTTGCAGGATGCGCTAGAGTTTAGCATGGTTACCTGTGTCGAGCACCCAGGATTTACCCAGTCGCTACCATCCTGTCTATTTACTGCCTGTGCTGCACACAGAGATGATTCCTCTGGATATCAGCTGGCGATCACGAGCATGCAACAGTGTATCACTGGACAGCTTAGATTCAGCATAGGAATGCACGGCTGTAATCTAATACCCATTAAGAATAACCGGCTTAATTTTTAGCCTGTAGTGCTTTAAAAAATTCATGCTGAAATCAGACCGTGTGTGGAGTTTAGCAGAGTGCTTCGGGTTTTGGATTATTTATGGGGCCTTTGCATTTTGCATGTTATTGAGAGTGGCAGTATGTTTTAGTTTGAGTTTGAATTTAAAAGGGGTTCTTATTATGCTTTGAGTACGAAATAGTATGATATATGCCTATGAGACAGTAGAGCTCACGGTGTGTGTGTGTGTGTGTGTGTGTGTGTGTGTGTGTGTGTGTGTGTGTGTGTGTGTGTAGTGAGATCGATAAAAGTCTCGACCACATGAATGTACTGAGGAAGGACGAGTGTATTGTGGAGACGAAACTCAAAAAGTGAGTAAAAAATACACACATTTATTCAGTATAATATATAATACTTATACACTATTATACAGTATTATGTATTATTATACAATATAATATAACTGTGGCGACTCTGGGTATCGGATAATGTCAAGTATTGTACTTTTATTATATCTGATATTATATTGAGGTCGGTGTAGGTGTTCCAGACCCAATAATAAGTCTATTATTGTACAGCAGATAAATGTTTGTAGACTGTAAAGATGTAAATGATTTTGTTGCTTCTTTGTGTAGGCTGAAGAACATTTACGCGAAACGCACAGGGAAGCGTGATGCCAGTGCTGGCGGGGACGAGCCTCAGGCCGCAGGCACACCGAGCTCTGCACACAAACGCAAACGGAAGGCCGCCGACAGCGACGACGATGACGACGACGACGACGAGAGCGACGAGCCGGTGGACGAGGACGACGACGAGGAAGAGGAAGAAGTCAAGAAGGCCAAAAAAGTAGAGACGTGTGACGAGGTACAGCATAAGAGAAGTGATTCGATCGATTTAAGCCAGTTCTTTTATTATTAACCTATGATTCTAATGGTGTCTGACTCAGGATGAAGGAGATCAGTCTACTAGTGTGGAGGAGTTGGAGAAACAGATAGACAAAATATCAAAGGTAAACACACATGTAGGCTGATGTCATTCTGGACACACACACACACACACACACACTTATTTATTCATGTCGTTTCTGTCTTTATGGAATTGCAGCAGCAGAATCAGATCAGGAAGAAGCTGTTTGAATCGACACATGCTTTACGTTCCATGAGCTACGGACAGGACCGCTATCGCCGCCGCTATTGGGTTCTGCCACAGTGTGGAGGGGTGTTTATCGAGGGTGTGGAGAGTGGAGAAGGTACAGTCATCTACACTACACCCATCCCTACCTCATGCTTCATGTATGATCTTGATGCATTGCACTGCCATTTTTTATTTGTATTTAGCACTAGTGGAGCTTTAGGTTCTAAGATGAGCTTCATAATGAATAAATACAAAATATTTAATCATTATGAATATTTTAAGATTAAATTTAATATTAAATACGACGCAAAAAATTAAATATTTCATTAACTCAAAACAAGATTTGAAATTGAAATATGAACTGTGGCATTTTCCTGATGGAAAAAACTTTACTACAAGGAAATGGTGGTGCACCCCCAACATACACACACACACACACACACACACTGTGCCATGTAGAAAACATCTCAGGTGGGATCTCCTTGGCTTGCCAGTAACGCCGGAAGCTATTAGGATCATCAGTGTTCTTTTTATTTCTCCTCAGAGCATAAAACTTTCTTCCACTTGTTCAGTTCTCGCTTACAAAGTCTAAACAGGCATTTCTGTGTAGTTGAGATGGGTTTTGTTTGTTTGTTTCTAAAACCCTGCCGTCACAGATGCCATCTGATCAGCAATGAACCAGTAATGAACAGACAGCTGATCAGAACCTGTGGCTCAGTGTCATTAAAATGTTTTTGGTTTCACCACTTGTTATAACTTTTAGGATCTTTTTAAAAAAAAAGGCAAAATAACTTGTACTGCTTTCAAAGGCCTTACTTATGCAGTTCAACAATCCTACCGTGTTCAAAGTCAATGAACCTTTTTTGTTTTTGCCATCTAAATGTTCTCGAAAGTGTGAATACTTGACGGAAAATGACACGTGGCGCCGGTCCGCTCTTCATTTCAAAGTGAATAGTAAATTGGTTCCCCAAATGAATTGATTATTATTTCTTCATGAATCGTTAACTCTACGATTCTTGAGTCCTTTTTAAAAGGTGAAAAACTTTAAACTTCCAATTATTTAGTACAAATATTGGCTTTCATTGTCAGTGAAATTAGTAAACAATTAGTAAACAGCATTGGACCAGCTGTAGCTTAGTGGTTAGGGTACGGGACTAGTAATCTGAAGGACGCCAAACCTCACCAATGCTAGGATGCTGCTGTTGGGCATCTGAAGACCTTTAACACTCAATTGCTCAGACCAGACTGCACTGTAACTGTAATGTAAGTCACTTTGAATAAAGACGTCTGCTAAATGCTGAAAATGTAAAATGTACAAGCAAATAGATCCAAATTAAAAGAATCTTAATGTTAATAAATTAAATAAATAAATTTTGTAATTGTGAAATGGATACAATGTTAGAACGTACTAGAATACTGTGAATACAATATAGATGGTGTTTGATTTTTCTCTACAACAGAATGAATTGTAGCCATTATAAATCATTATTAATTGTGGAATTGGCATGAACATGAATCAACTGAAAATGCCCAAATAATGAAATTCAACTATTTGGTACGTAGTGTTTAATGAAGCTTCTGCTAGACTTACTAAGCCATGCTTGAGTACAGGTCAGCTGAAACATGCACATGCATTATAACAGGTACTGAGGTGCTGGAGAAGGAGCGAGAGAGATTGCGTAATTTTAAGCCTGTACGAGTGAAGGAGGAGCCACTGGAGGAGGTACCGCCTCAGCAGACGGAGATGAATACTCAGGTGAAGCAGGAGGAAGAGATGCACGAGGAGGAGGAGGAGGAGGAGGAGGTGGTGAAACAAGAACAAGACGAGAAGCCCTCCTCACCAGAGCAGAAGGAAACTCAGTCCATTCCTGCTTCCTTCAAGACCTCCCCACTTAAAGATCCCCCGACCCCAGACGATGAGCTGAATTCCGTGTGCCACACCCCTGACAGCAGTCCGGCGGCCGCTGGCCCGGCAGCGGCTTCTGCATCGTCTCCGACTCATTCTACCTCCAAGCCTACGATGCTGTGTAGCACTCCTGCAGACTCTACACCCTTCTCTCAGTTCCCAGCACAGTTTGGACTTCCTCTTGCTTTGCAGCATCAGCAGCTCCTGGGTAATGACCAGCTCCTGCGTGTTCTGACCGAGCGCAGCGGCCATTGGTTCAGTCTCGTGCCCCGTTCTCCCTGTGACGATTCTTCACTCACTCAACCTCTCACGCCGACACGTTCATCACCTCAGCCCAACAACGCTGCCCACACACAAGGAGCAGGGAGCCCTCCCCCGAAATCCTGCTCCCCACACCAGCACCTCCAGCCCACATCCACCTCCAGCAGCCCCCTCAACACTGTCCACGACGGGTTAGGAAATCACACTGTTTTCCCTTTACAGGTAAGGACCCCCTCACACTGGGCTTCAGAATTGGCTATAGATAACCAGTTTTCTGTTTGGTATGCAGCTATGGTGACCACTTAAACTGTATATTAGTTTGACTCTCTGTCTCACATCAAGCAGATTGAGTACACCGTCCAGCTTTATCAAATAAAATATGTGTAATAAATAAAGAATTCAAATGAAATCATATATTAGCCCCTTTTTCATTTTCTTTGTTACTTTATTTGTTAACGAGTGGTATTAACTTATCAGAAGTGCTGAATAGAACGGGTCCGGGTCACAACAGTGTACATCCTTTCGTTCCCCTTCTGAGGAGATCAAAATATTATCCAAATTAGTTTAATCTCAAACCGACAGGAAACCTGACCAATCAGATTGTATCTAAGAGAGGTGGGATGCTGACACCTGACCATACATAGTGGTGTTTTGCAATCTTGCTTTTGTTTATAAAATACTAGTTTTTTTGTTTGTTTAATGGTAGCTCAGTTGTGTAGCTAACCTCAAACAGCAGCTGCAAACAAGACAGATGTTTCTTACTGAAAACGAACTTTTACTAATGGCACCTTAAACAGTCTCTGTGAGAATCAAGTTCTGTACAAACTTCCTGTAACTGATTTCATCTTCAAATAGGACAGAAGAGAGGGGTGTTGTTAATTTTTTATGTTTTAGCAGCTCTGATATACTCGGCATATACATTCAAAATGTACTTTTTTACAAAAGGTACTTTAAATTGATATTTTATTCAGAATATGTTACACAGATAGTTGTGCTCTGGAGAATAGGAAGCACGGACGTTCAGAAGTACATTGGTCTATTAGAACCATTTAGGTGTTTGAAAGAACTGTACGTCTGCTGACCCGACGTCTCCACCCATGTGCAAAGATATAAAAGTACAAAGTCAATTCCATAAATCACTGATCATAAATCTGTTTGTTTGTTTACAGTTAAAAACCGCCGGTGCTCTACTTTCTTTACCAATGTGCGGCTGGTCAGGTGGTTTGATCAGCCCCAATCTGCCCATGTGCAGCAGCCCTATGCCTATATGCCCACTTACTGAGGGTAGTGCCAGTCCCCTCCTGGCCCCTAGTGTCTCCACCAGCAAGAGTGGCTCCCCTGCACCCCCTGGGGACAAACCCCTCTCTTCCTCCTCACCTGCTATAGACCTGCCACGCAACCACGACCATCCACAAGCACAGCCCATATCAGAGGGTGAGACGAACACACACACACACACACTCACAAAGCATAAAAATATTGAACACACACACACACACACACTTACAAAGCATAAATATAATGAACAGCACACACACAAAATTGCTAATACGTGCACATGTCAATGACAAGTGTAGTAAGAAAAGTATGAGTCAGTTTTACAAAGATCAATAGCAAATATAAAAGCAAATATACCCTAGAAAAAGGTTTATATATTTAATATATTTATACGTGTGTATAACAATATGTTAGCCATTTTGACGTATCACTTATTGAACTGGCTGTCAGTTATTTCACACAAATACAAATAACCAATTACATTTAATATGTCGTTAGAATGGAAGTTAAAGTCCACTACTTATAGTGTGTTTGTGTATGTTTCAGACTTGCTGATTGGCTGGTGGAAGGTGGCAGATATGGAGCAGATGCAGGCATTGATGAAATCGCTCCACAACAGAGGAATCAGAGAACGAGCACTGCACAAGCAAATCCAAAAATCCATCGAGCTCATCACACAGACCTGCACCAAGAACAAAGAAGGTAAGCAGCTGCACTAACCTCTGCTAGTATACAGTCTGATGCTCCAGGAGAGGATAGTTACCAATTTGTACAGTAATATCAACTATTTTCTTTTAAAATGACTTTAAAATCAGCCCAGCTGTACATACTAGTCTTCCGAAAATGTAACCTGTTCAACATTATCATTTGACAAGACCTACATATCTTACAGTTGTTACTCATTATATTTTTAATTCATCTTATTGTACTTACAGAATAATTTGTAAGAGTCACTGAATACTTTATCTTATGAAGAATAACTGAATAATAAAGCAAGAGCCTCTAAGCCACTTTGGGGGTGACCTTAAAGGTGCTACTAAAGCCTTTTTCCTTAAGCATTTAAGGTCAAATGTGGGGACACGAAACTGTATCGTGTGTCTGTGTCTCTTCACCAGGGTTTAATAACAGTAGTGCAATAAATAAACTTAAAATAAAACCCGTAGCAAGTGGCATGCTGTCCTGAACATGAACATGCTACAACATGCTATGTAAGAAGATCACATTTTGAACATGGTGTTACAACAGGCTAGGGGACATTGGGGCATGTTTTATGAAAGATTTTGTTACTCAGATGTTTTCATTTATGTCATGTTATACATATTTACTGCTTATTAAGCACTCTTTAACCACAATTAGTTCTGATTTTTGAAGAGATCTTGTAATGTTAATTTAAAAATGATGCTAAGAATGACAGTTCTTAATGATAGATGAAAGTTAATGACAGTAAACTGTAGAAGCTGGCCACAACCCGAACATGACACAGAACCTTGAGCCACGGACCGTTTCCTCTGCAGATATTTGGGGTTAGATGTTTTGTTCTATGTACGTTTGTGTCCCGAACATCACTGTATCTGCTGAATTACCAGATCGTTTAAAAGCCTCGATTGTTTGTTCATGTTGCATCGTGTTTAACACTTTTGGTTACATTCCTGACAGACACATGGTATTTAATCAAAACAGGAGTCTAATCAGTACACAAGTTCATAGAAATCACAGCCACTAAGCGTTTTATATGTCTAATTCGGTTCACTTGCGTGTTTGTTGCAGTGGCAGTGATGGAGGTATCAGATCTGGACGAGGGCCAGGTCTCTGAAGAGACATTACAGGAGTGGTGTGTGGAGGAACAGGCTATGGAGACTGACATTGCTTTGCTACAACAGGTGGAGGAACTTGAACGCAAAGTCACCTCTGCCAGTCTGCAGATCAAAGTATGTATACTGATGTTTTATTTTAATTACTGCTAATAACGATTGTAGAAAGATTCTCCATTATTCTACATCAAATATTTTTAATGTTTTTAGTAGATGAATCCATAAATCATCCTTTCAACCTGGTGGGGTTTTTGTTTTATTTCCATGCTTATGTAAATAAGCACAAAGTGTGCGGTTTTGGGGCACACTTTTAGTGTCTAAGTGTTATAAACAATTGATTTTCCACTTTTATAAAAACCTGTAGATGTTTTTCAGTGTTAAACACGACTTCTCCTCTAATCCAGGGCTGGATGCATCCAGAGCCCCAATCTGAGAGGGAGGACTTGGTTTATTATGAGCACAAGCCTTTTCCTAAGTCTTGCCCGGGGTCCGAATCCCAAGAGGAGCGAAGCTCGGAGAAAGGCTTGAGGCGACAGCCCAGCAACCCGCTGGACATCGCTGTGATGCGTCTGGCTGAGCTGGAACGCCACATCGAGAGAAGGTACCTGCGGAGCCCCTTAGGGACAACCATCCAGATCAGGCTGGATAATGTGGGGACGGTCACTGTGCCCGCCCCCTCGCCATCCACTAGCGCTGGAGGGGAAGGGTAGGTCATCCAAGCAGCCAGCCTTCATCTCTCACCCTCTTGCTTTTATTTCTTCACCTGTCTCTCTCTTCTGGCTGGGGCTGCTGTGCCTGTGTGTGTTGCATCCATTGATCCTTCAGTCTGTCTATCCTGGGTTTGTGTTTTTACTGTGTGTGTGTGTGTGTGTGTGTTTATGGTGTTTTTTTAGCTAACATTGTGTGCTTACTGTTTTATCTGCATGGTTCTTGGCACTTATATTGTGGGTGTGTGTGTGGGGGGTGTCAGAAGAGGCTTAATTAAAGTAATTATTGTGATGTCGTGATTATAAGCTCACAGTGCATGAGAGGGAAATAACATCAGGAACAGACATTGTAATTAATTATTACATGCTTTCTGGACACTTTATTAGGAACAACCTGAATTATGAACTTAAGTGCTAAAGTACAAAATGGATCAAAATGTAATCGGACTGACCCGTCGTGAGTGTTAGTGAGCCTAGTCAGCTACTTTGCTTCGTTACTGCATACATAGGCAGCATTATTATTATTACAATAAGTTATTCAAGTGCACTAGTTCTGAATCAAATCAACACGACCCCCTCTACAGAGCCCTTGTGTTACCACTTAAAACGATGCCGACCGCAACGAGGATCACAAGAAGCAGCACCTATAGTCATCAAAATGGAGTGTGTACGCTCATGGTCGCTCACTGCATATGTTTAAATTATTATGATCCAACACTTAAAAATATATCGACCTTTAAAACCGGAACCCTGAGAAAACAGAAACTTAGCCAAGAAAATATCAGCTTTCATTCTAGTCCTTTTTAAAGCTGCTACAGTGGAGCTGAGGTCTTACAGACTTTGCTTTGCTGAAATAGGAAAAGGAATTTTTAGAAACAAAGTTGGAATTAGTCGATGCTAGTACCTGCTAGCATTTATTGTTGCTGAAACAAATAATAGAGCAGGTAAAGGGCCGGTGTGGCTGCTGGTCTTTTTTGCAACTCACCCAGGGGGTCACATGATCAGCTGTCTAACAGATACAAGCTAATTAAACTAATGAATGCACTGGAATAAAATCCAGGAGTCACACCGGCACCCGGAGGTAGAGTATGTACTAAACGCCGGAATGCTAAATATTTAGTCAGAAATGAAATTTTCAACCTAAAATCTTTCCAATTCCACAACTAACATGACATCATTTTGTCTTGCAAAAGTATGCAAACCATCGTGTGTTTGTTCACCTATTTGGAAAGCTTTTCTGTGTTCATACCTCTATATGTGTGTGTGTGTGTGTGTGTGTGATGTTCAGAAGTGAGGAGGAAATTGCACCGGGGATGAAGGTTTGGAGGAAAGCTCTGAGCGAGGTTCGTAACTCTTCCCAGTTGGCCATGTGCCTGCAACAGCTGCAGAAGTCTATTGCTTGGGAGAGATCCATTATGAAAGTGGTAAGTGTGGGGCACGTTGAATTTCGGGAACATTTCTCTGCGAACTCTGTGTAAAAGATCAGCATGACACTCTCAGACTCGTTGCCAGCCTTTAATGTGGGGTGTAATGCTATGAGACAAAGAGACGTCTCCGGACTAGAAGAAAGAGGCTGCATGGACATCTGTAGCTATGCTGCCAGGATGTACTGAGCAGTGTGTCACTCATGGTGTATGTATGTGCAGTACTGCCAGATCTGCCGGAAGGGGGATAACGAGGACCTACTGCTGCTGTGTGATGGCTGTGATAAGGGCTGTCACACTTACTGCCACAAGCCCAAAATCAACACCATCCCCGAGGGAGACTGGTACTGCCCTGCCTGCATCTCCAAGGTAACCGTCTCTGCCTTCTGGCTCACTTGTTACATGTAGTCTCCTAAACAAGCCCAGGTGTTGCATCTATAAACCATGGGATTTGTTCCAGTTGTTAGTCTTGGTCGTGGTACAGCACTCTTTTATCTGCAAGATTATAGTTCACATCATTAATACATTCAAAGATGCAAATAAATATTAGGATGTTACAGGTCAATGTGTAAAGAATAATGTTAAATCTGTCCAGCTAAGGATCGGGTAAGTATGGTTAATGTAACTCCAGATCATGTAATAATTTAATCTCTGGTCATCCTCTTTCTCTTTTGTCATCAATTCTTCTAAACAGAATTGTTTTGATTTATTGAATCAAGTGTCAGAGATAAATTTCACTGCATGAAGTGAGTGATTAGATTAGATTTTGTTCGTAAATCACCAGATTTCAAAGGCATTACAAAACCCACAGAGAAAGAAGAGTTTAGTCAAATGTAAAATAAGAAGATTAAACATATTATTATTAGGAATAATAACACACAGAGAGAGAATATTAAAAAAGACTCAGATTGATAATTAAATGAAAACAATATATATTTTAAATAAGTTTATATACGTTTTAGTATTAAGTATAAGGGCAATCCAAGTGTGAGGTTAGTTTTCAATCCCGGGTCTGCCACTCCTCAAGCACCAATTCAACAGTGGCACCGAAAAGTATAACCGTCTGCAAAAAAGAGATCACATGAATTCTTTGTGCACACATAGCAAATCACAGAGTACCTCCAGGGGGCGACAGAGCCTGCTTAACTCGTTAAAGGCAAGAAGCGCCGAAAAATAAACAGAAAGATAAAAACAGCTTAAGGGCTGTAAATACAACTGACATGAGCAACTTACCCTATCCAAACACAACTAATACCTCTCATTAGTAAGGGGGGGTATTTATCTAAGCTACCACTGTCCATTCAGTGTATACAAAAATTTTCATAGTGCTAATGTTACATGCTGCATAATCTTTACATCAGGGGTCACCAATGTGGTGCCCGCGGGCAACAGATCACCCGAAAGGACCTCATGAGTCGCCTGTGCACTGTTCTAAAAATAACTCATTATAGTGACACGTACCAGTGAGCTGCATTAATTTTTTTGTCGCTATTCTTTTTTAAATCTCACTTGCATTAGTGTAAATTAGAAAATGAGAATCTATGTAATATATGTTATGGGTTATGTGTTTGTTTAATGTTATGGGTGCTCTGTTCACATGTTGTAGTTATTCCGCTTTGTTTGTGTGTGGGCGCTAAGAGAGTTGTTGGGAGTGAACCGGTGTGTGTGTGTGTGCGCTCCGATGTTCTGGGCGATGTTACGAGGAAAATGATGGTGGAAATGTAACCGCGAGTTATTCGAAGGTGTTAATGAAACATCCGTCTCATTCTTTCCGCGCGACCCACAGACGTTACAATATATAATTATTAATAGTAACATGTAATTGAAAGTTATAAATTTGTGATTTTACAATTGTGTATCAAACTGGTTGCCTTTCGCATTAGTTGGTACCACAAAAGTAGCTCTCAGTTTCAAAAAGGTTGGTGACCCCTGGTTTACATAATATGATAAAATAAATATTAGTTATAACCACTCCACAGGCAATGACATATGTTAAGCAGTCATAAACTCACTGTCAATGTATTTCTCCAGGCGAGCAATCAGTCCCTTAAGAACAAGAAATCTCAGAGCCGTTTGCAGCCAAACACAGGTGGAAAAAAGTCGTCAGATACAGCCAAGAAGAACAAAAAGCAGCAGGAAGTTGGAGAGGAAGAAGGGGCAGGTGGCGGAAGTGGCTGCACCAGCAACGGCAGCCCAAAGAAAACAGCTGCAGCTGCCAGCCAGGCGAAAAAGAGTTCACCTGCTTCACCAGCCACTAAACCTGAGAGCCCAGTCTGTGTAAAACGAGCCAAAACAGCCAGGGACAACAACCGTGACTTGGGTCTCTGCAGGTATCGAACTACTGGACTTAATCAAGTTTGTATATAAGTCTTTATAGTGAGGACAGGTGACAGTATTTTAAGATGTTGAAACCGCATATTATTTTAATCCTGAATTCCAGTGGTATACATGTTGCGAAGCAAATTTCGAATTTTGCTTGTCATTGGCAAAAGCACATTTTCACCTTTATATAATTTGAAAGCAATAAGCAACAATGTTATTAGTGAGATTTAATACAGGTTTAGTGTTTCTATAGCAGCAGCTTGAGCTGAGTTTTAGAGTAAAACAGTGAGAAAAATCCACAGATACTTATAGATGCTTTATAGTAGATTTCCTCTTACCAGACTGCTCAAACCAAACGTTAAGCAAACTGCACATCAGTTGTTTAACCTCCTGAGACCCAGACTTTTCCCTGATGTGCGTTTTTTATTTCATCTAGCTATTTGGGATTAGTAGGACCTAACAAGCATAAAAATT
>JAOUQU010000010.1:1810013-1825732 GCA_028566735.1 Ammoglanis amapaensis
AGAAAATGTGCTTTTGAACAGGAAATGAACTGTTTGGCTGTTTGTATGATGTAGATGTGATGTTGTATTTAGAGTTTTGAAAAAGTATCTTAAGTATTGGCAAACGCTTGTTAGCAGTCGTAAAAAACTGTAATTTAACGCTAGTGTTCTAGGGTTATGAAGTAATGCAAAGGACACCAATGCCAGGATGCTGCTATTGTAAACCGTAACTGCAATGCCAGTTGCTTAGGAGAAAGGCTAAATGCTAAAAATGCAAATGTAAATACTGTGATTTCACTGTGCTCAGCATGGAATCAGATACCCATGACAACCTACTGGGACCTTATTCTGTTTCTTGCAGCTCAACAAGATACTGGATATCAGTTGTTAATCAAGACAACACTTTATTTGACGATTCCAAAACATCTGATCACACAGATCAAGTGAAATCGTTTTTGTCATTAATTGAAAAAACAGAGCATGCTACGTGCAACCTTTAAGATAAACGAACGCATTCCTCTTAACGTAACTCATTAGCAGCCAGGTGCTTAATGAGGCACGGAGACTACCATTTAAAACAACTAGCACTGTCACTCATCTGTGCCCCTTCAATCTCTGCTGGTCGAAACGACATGGCAGGTGTTCTGTGTTTCCTACTGAGCTATGGGAGGAGGGTCCACTACAATCACGTAATATAAATGCATGAGCATATCTGTGCTGATTCTGAACTGAAAACCAACAGCTGGGCCACGCTATGCTTGCCACGCCCTCCGTTGAGTCAGGTGCCTCTGTGGCTGATGCACTGGGTGCAGAGCTTCATTAAGCAATTCCACCAAAAACAAACTGCACCACTTACTTCCATTCAAACTCCTCTGCCGTGCCTCTCGTCAAAGGTCAAGTGCTGTCAGAAATATCTGCATGCTGACCTTTTTAAATATGCCGCAAAAACAGAGCCCATCACAGGGCCCGGGCTCCGTCTAGCTCATCCCGGCAACTAACGAGGGGATGCCAGTCTTTCTCGCCCATAAAGAACCACAGGGGACGACAGCAAGCAGGAATGAGCTCGACCAACTCGCGGTGACCTGTCAGTTGGAGACCGGAGTGGAGTTCAGTGAATCTGAGAAAGAGAACTGAGTAGTCGTCAGTTAATGGCCGAGGAATTGATTTTCTAATGGGATCGTAAAATAATTCCAAATTTATGTTAGCGTGTGAGTGATGGACTCTCTAGGAAAGTAATTTAGCTAATTGCATAATAGTAGTAAAGTTACCAGCTATGGACTCGGTCTGATATGTTGAAGTCTGGCGTTTCATGAAAAATGAAACTCTTTGTGAATGAATTTATATTTTTTTGTTTGCAGATCTTTTCACACTATTTATTGAGATGCTGGGCTGGAATGAACTGGAATTACTCCTAATGCTCTTTAAATAAGCCTAAGTATAATTAATTCCATTGGTGGTACTTTTTAAAGCACTGGTGGCTCAGTAGTTAAGGTACTGGACTAGTAATAAGAAGGTTTACACCCCACAACCTCCAGGCTCAGTAATTAAGGTACTAGACTAGTAATAAAAAGGTTTACACCCCGCAACACCCAGTCTCAGTAGTTAAGGTACTGGACTAGTAATAAGAAGGTTTACACCCCACAACCTCCAGGCTCAGTAATTAAGGTACTGGACTACTAATAAAAAAGTTTACACCTTGCAACTTCCAGGTTGACAATGTTGAGTCCCTAAAGAAGGACGTCAATTCTCAAAACTCAAATCATTGAGATGTGAGATGCCAGAAAACTATGCAGACAAGAATTTCAGGAATTGGAAGCTTCATCTACCTCATATAATGCTCCAGGGTCTGAAATTTATTTTTATACAAAGGGGACTCCCATTTTAAAGGTTTTATATGGTGAGATTTTGACACTATGGTGGGTATTACTTCTGAGCTCAACTTTAGATGTTACTATGTCTTGATCACATTTTGTCATTCTACTCCAACTTATACTATCCCTGAACCATATTATTACTATAATTTGTCTCTGTCCCAACTTTTTGAGCTGCATCAGTTTCATTAGAGGTTATTAATCCAAAATATGAAGAGCAAAATCCATACATATAGTTTAGAAATCTGTACGATCGATTAACAGAACTGTATAAATGGATTTGTAAATGCTCTGGTTCAAAATCTACCAGCGGTCATGCTATCATCACTAAGCAAAGCATGTAAATCATCTCTGAACAGCTGAATAAACAGCATTTACTGAGTTTACATTTACATTTACATTTTCAGCATTTAGCAGACGCTCTTATCCAGAGCGACTTACAGAAGTGCTTCCCTAGTGAATATTTCATTCCTTAAGTTTAGATAGAGTTCTTATACAGAAACATGTACCAGAAAGAAAACAGTAGTATTACCACAACCATACACAATAAAAGTTTGCCACCCACTGCCACGATGGCGAGTAGGTAAGAAAGTGACGTGCAGAGATGTTATTGTTTTTAATAACAGAAAAAATCTGAATATTTAGCTTTGTGCTCTGAATACTGTATGAACGTAACACGGAGTTTAAATGTGGACATAAATATTTAATGGCCATGGGAGATTTTTTAATCCGAGGGTACGGTTTACAAATCTGTACGTACAACACTAAATCTTTTTAGTGCTAAAAAAAATAAGAAGCACCACACTTAATGGATGAACCAAAGATTAATACTGTTAACACTGACATCACTGCTCTGCTGCTTGTAAAAACTGCTGCATGATTCTTGAATGAATTCTGGTGTTTTTTCTGATCGGGTTCCACTTCAGATGCGATTCGATTTACGTTTTAGCCTGCGGTGCTGACAGGACTATAGATAGAACAAAGCAAGAGTGTTTTCCAGAGTAGAAGTCTGACCCGTCCAGACATCCATCCCACATTCTACACTGACTAAACATTATTACATAACAGTGTAAATGTGTAGAGGAATATCCCACATTACAAGATCAAGACTTGTAGCAATCCATTAAACTATGCACAAAAACTGAATGAAATTCAGGCCCTGCTGAGCCAGATCCCTGGACTATGTGGGTGGGTTATTCTAACATTGTGCATTGACCCTGGCGGGCAGATAAAAACGTGCCTGTGGAAAGTGTTCTGCACATAGTTGTACATGAATTGAATCTATCTATCTATCTATCTGTCTGTCTGTCTGTCTGTCTATCTAAAGCCTGCAATATATTCAACTTCATTTCAACTGACTACACTCAGATAGTAATAAAAAGTATACCTCATTTTCTAGACCATAGTCCTGAACAAGTCTAATATAGAGAGTAGGGGTCCAGTCTTTCCCCCCTTCCAGCATGAGTCCCACAGTTCTGCTGGGCCCAGCTGAAAGCTTGTGTTCCTTTATGGCAGCATCCAGGGTTTCCTCTGCCATTGACCGGTATGTAGTCCATTTCCCACCTTAAAAGGTAGAAAGTTATCTTAGCAACATACTATTTAAACACATATAGTTAGATGTAAAACAATGTCCATACAGTTTTGCCAATAAAGCATAAATCTTTCTATAGACACAGCTAAGAGATTAAGAGTGAGGAATGTGAGGAAGAGCACAAGCACACTGTGCATTCTTCAGCCACTGGGCTATACAAGGCCAATTGAAATATGCAACTGAGCTTATTCCCTACAGCTGTGAATGGAGAATGTACAAAGCCTATTTGTGTTAGACTGAACTGACCAGCGATGGTGACCAGCCCGCTGTCGCTGATGTTGACGACATGGTTGCGACAGATGGACTGTGTGTCTTTGGAGTTAGGGTCAGTGACCAGTGGACGGATGCCGCTCCAGGCTGCTAAGACATCTCCCCTACGCACTGAAGTCACAGAAAAGGCAGGTTTGACATTTTTGTTAAACAATTATTCATTTCGATATTGACAAATAAAATATTTGATTCATATTTTAAATATTACACATTTGTTAATCCAACCCAAAACTCTGCAAGTAACTGCAATCGGCCTCCTGACCTAATCTAATCAATATAATATAATCTAAACATTTTTACTATGAATTTTATATGATTTTATGTTTAGTCGGCTCAACCTTTTATTCAACTATTTATTTATTCTGAAACAAGCTGGGACAAGACAATTCAGGGCTATTAATAAGAAGAAGACCTTTTAAAATGATATGATTCCAACAAGATTGTATTTGATTAGCAAGGAAGATCAGAAGTCTTCCAACTTTATTATTCATTATTAAACTAAAGAATGTACCTCAAAAAAAAAAGAAAGACATTTGCATATTTCTCCATCTACAGAGCATAAAATCTTGTGTGGGCCACCACACAGTGGACATGTCTATAGTGGTCAAACGAACCAGCATTGCACGTCTATTATGGAGACAAAACAGACCATTCAAATAGTCATCAACAACAAGTCCAAAAGCCAAAGTCTGTCATGGTATGTGGGTGTATCAGCAAGATATTAAGCTTTGGTAAAACTAAATAATAAATGGATGGATGAAGGTTCATTCCAGATGCAATCAATTAAAAGTCAAGTTTTCCAAATTGTCTAAGCTGATTCAGGTTTGTTTTGTGTGTTTTGTGTCGTCATTTGTTTGCATCAGCTCACCATGGCTATATTGCCACATTTGAGTTTTAGGTCCATCTCGGTTCAGCGGTGACATCTCCAGCATTAACTATCAAGATGAAGCTGTATTTCAAACACACCTGCCACTGTAATGTGCGGGTTGATATTTCTGACAAAAAAATGACACGGCCTGCTCATTATCAAAGGGCATCGCTGAAACATTTATGACAAAGCAAGGCTGCTGAGAAGCCTGCAAGATCAGAAAGGCGAGAGCCCGGACACACTTCCTAAATGTGTGTGTTCTCTAGTTTATGTAAATGTGTGGTTCACTGCATGGGTTATGTTAAAAGTATACAAAAGCAAAGTGGTGAAAAGTATTCTAAATTCTAAAACTCTAATGATGTCTTGTTTTAGAAGCACGCCCTTGCATTTTTCAATAAGACGACGCAAAGCCACATAGAGCTCTGGAATAAGAGTGTACTGGAATTGGACTGGACTATACTCAATAAAAATGTGTGGAGACTTTTGAAATGAAAAACGTCAAACCCGTTCTGCTGCGCAAGAAAGCCGTTCTGTGTGTCCTTCATTTATATATAAATGCCTTGTGTCTTATTTTGAAGCGTTCTAGCTTTGCGTTTCTTTCTATGTCTTTGCTTCGGAGTACAACAATACTTGTCCCTTGCAGCTGTCCCTGTAGCAATGCCGTCCTAGCTTAACACAGCTCTAGAAAACTCTACAAAGCCACAGGCAATGTCACCCTGCCAAACACCCACCAAAAAACCCCAGTATAATCTACGCTGATCTCACAAGTCGGGTTTCCATCCAAACGTCTTTTATATGTAAGGCCCATTTACAAAATAATGGAAGATAAAAGCAAAATAAGTGTTTACATCAACTACAATAATGTAAAAAAAACCTTTAGATGTCATGACAATGTGCTGCAGAGAAATTAAGAAGATGGAGAGATTGAGTACAATTATGCTTTAGTAGAGGAGCTGAATCAGAATTACCGCCGCTAGCAGGCATGCATGGAGATCTTTGCGCAGGTAGTTTCCCAATCATGTGCTGTATCCTTCTCCAAAGTATGGCTAAAACGATCAGACAGGACGATCGGAACACTCCACCTGTCTCCATTTCCATATTTCACATGTAAAATGGGCCTTCAGTGTGTGAAATGTTATTGTTTATTTGCAAAATCTTTTTACATCCCCCTTTTCCGCATTATGGTTATGTCCACCTGGTTCAAGCGTGGAAACTTTTTCTGCTATACTTCCCATCATGGTTTTTAAATGCGAATTTTCAAATTTTAATGTAAATTAATGTAAAAAAAATCTGTTAATCTATTTCAGATTAATTCATTTTTCCACTGTAAAACTAACGTTGATTGCTTGATAATCGTTGATGTGCATTTTTGGACACTTTCCCATGACAAAATACAGTTTGGCACACCAGGGAGACTAGCCCAGTATCTCTTCTGATTGTAGATGGCATATTATGACCCTCTATCTTTGACCCGCTGAGTAGTGTTAACCATAACGACTGAAATGAGATCCAGTTGTGTAGTGCTGAACTGTACACTGATCTAAACACTTTCAACATCTTGTACAATTTGAACAGGTTGATTTGTCAGTTGTAGCCTAGATGTGGACCAGTGATCAGAATGTTGCTAGGTTGCCACTTGTGAGCCCCTGCTTGGACTGTACGCTGTATAAGTTGCTTTGGATAAATAAGTGTGAACGTGGCACAGCTAGTATTAGTTAGTGAGTTTATCTGAAACTTATTCAGGAAGACATTTTTTAGCACTTCCTGCAATTAAAAAGTCTGCCCTGAAAATCAATAGTGTTGCTCTTTGATATAATGATGGCTCCGTCGACCCGCTCCTTCGCCTGCCTGTCTGCCTGCCTGCCATGCAACTCACTAGACGAGACACACAATTGCCAGAGGGGCAGAGAGGCAGAGAATAAAATGAGGGTATGGCATTAGGAGCATTTCCAACAGGAAAAATAAAGGAGTAATCAATTTATTGATGCTTTTAATTCTACAAGGGCACAAATAAAACAGTAACAGTTAACAGAACTTTGGCTGGGTGTGGTCAGAAGTGTGCATGGCATTCAAATACATTTCAGCGTTCTGTGCAGTTCATACCTTCCACATCAGAGCTGAGGTAGTTGCGGACCTCACTCAGGATGAAGTTGATATCCTCTTCCATTGGAATTGGGTGGGCTGTAACAGTGGTGGGTGTGTCTGTCGTTCCAGCGATTGTCATCTTCTCCCAGGGCAGAAAAAAGATGACACGCCCGTCACTGGTGGCGGGGTCCAGCAGGCCCATGTTATCTGGGCTATAGGGCAAAAAACAGGTTAACTGAGAACACAGAACAGAAATATACATTATATAAATTACATAAGCATTTATGCAAGCTACATCAACCATATAGACATATACCCAACACCACCCCAATTATCAGTTAACCTCACTGACAAGATGCTTTTTGGGTGAGGAATCAATCTCAGTACTGCAGTGATGCTAACACGGTAATAAACTATTATATGGTATAATGGTATAAGCAGATTTGCTAGTTTCCTAAAAGTTACAAAGGCAATACAAACGATTGTCCTGTAATTCAAATAGGGTGAGAAAGGATCTCTCTCATGTCACATTAAATTAAAACCTCTGCATGGCTGATTGCACCTGCACAAAGATGATGAGAGAGTTAATCAGGGTGTGTCTCTTCATACACGGTTGCAGATCAAACTGCAGTAAAAAATGTATACGGTGAGGGGTTGAATTTTGATTGGTTCTCCATGCTTAGTGCAGGGTCAGCAATAGTGGAGAAAAAGCATGATAGACTAAATCAGGAAATAAAGAAGATAAACTGAATTTTTTCAAGAGTTTTTACAAGTCCTAACATCCATGCTGCATTTAAAACACATTTTAGAATACCGGTGGATCTGACCTGTAGTATCCGGGAATGACGATGTGAACTCCAGCGCTTGGTTGGCAGATCTTGGGTGTTTTTCCATTATCCATTTTGCGTATGGAGTCAGTAAAAGGACCCGTGGCATTGATCACACACTTGGCATGGACATCAAACTCATTGCCTAAAACCATGAAGTAACACATGAGAAAGGACACATTATACCAGAGGCCACTCCAGAGTTCTAGGTTTGTAAAGTAAGCCATGTAAAATCAATAAAATTGAACATTTAAGTTTATGAATGTTGTTTTTAATGTGCAAAGACATTCGAAGATACAAACATCAAGTCAATTTCAAAAGTAAATACATTATGTTTATTTTATGTAAATATAAACATTGATGGACAACTCAACCAATTCTAAACCGTCCCATTGCTAACTGTGTTTCAAAAGCCCTATTTATATACAATGCAGGCAGTAAGAAGCGCGCAGGTCTTAGAACACACCCAAAATATACAGTTAACAGATGTTGTATAGTAGAGAACATGTCCAGAGAATACGGTACTACTGTGTATTGTTATAATCGTTTATTACAGTACTTTAGATTCTATAATGTATGATTTAATAGAAAAAAATATTTTATTAATAACAACATTTTTTAAAAGACATTAGAAAAGTTAGTGAAGTGGTTTGGGAGGTCTGACACAGATAGTGTGGTCCAGCATGGATTTGTGTTCTCTTCTTACCTGTGATTGTGTCACGACAGCGTGCACCACAAACTTTCTCTTTTCCTGTGACTGAATCTGTCTTCTTTAGAAGATGCACCACCTCAGTGTAGTTAGCTGTGGCAGCTCCGTAGCGAGCCGCGGTCAGAGCAATGGCTAAGTTCATCCGAGAGTCATTGTGCTGGCCTGCGAGAAACGGTTTGATCAAAAACTCCAAGAGTGCAGTTCCAAAAAAAATTCTATAATAGGTGTCACACTAAGCGTAATAGGTGTCTATACAAGCTCATAACCAAATGTTCTTCAGTGAAGAAGAGGGTGATGTGTTTTATCAGAGGGCTTATACAACCATGTCTAATGCAAACGAACGCTCGGCGCAACTCCGGCAGACAATAAAGTAATAACACGACTGCCAAGCCCCCTTTAAAGGGCAAATTTCTGAATAAATTACAAGCGGTGGCTAAACCAAATCACTAGTTCACATGGGTCTGGTAACTGTACTGTTAACCCTAGAAAATTCACACTGGGTGATTTTCACCCACACCATTTTTATTATGTGTTTTTTATTGTGTTGCTACTGTCTGAGTTACATGGTGGGACTTTGGGGAGCTTCAGGATGCTCTCTAATATTATTAATGTTTTGGTTGATTCCCTTCTTACATCTATTCTCAATTGCCCTGAGGGAACCATCTAAAGGGATCAATAAAGTTCTATCTATCTATCTATGTTTTTTTTCTAGAGGCATGGGATTTTCAGTCAACGTTAGTGATAGAGAGGAACATATTTTATGCATTAAATTTACTTGATGTTAGTGTTTGTGTCTTTAAATCAGGTGCTTTATACTGGGTAAAATCTACCCAATATAATAGACGGTGTTACTAATAAACGTTAGTGTTCTAGGGTTAAGGTAAGTGCTGCAAATGCCTTCTTGAAACCACACTAAAGAATTTTCTATGGGACTTAAAATATCTATAAGGGCCTGAGAAGACCACTCCAATAAGATTTAAGAATGATTCTTTAACCAACCTTTGGTTGACTTGAGAGTGTGCCAGAAACGAACCATAACCACCTCCAGGTTTACCAGTATTTTTCTCGTTCTACATTGTGCAACTGTTTTAGTATGTCTGAGAAACTCAATAAAACTCAGTGCACTGAAAAGACCTGGATGTTGCACATTAAACAGCCAATACAGAGTGTAATGATGGACACTACACACACTAAAGCGACGTCACTATACCTACATAATAGAAGTGTCGGGACTTTTGACAGGTTACTAGCAGACTTGGTTTAAACTCATTTCAGTAAAATTTGCTTACCACATTGGAAGATTTATTTGCTTATTTCTTCTTGTTTTTTTTGTTGTTGCTTTTTTTGCAGTGTGGGACCTGCACTTCAACACACAGGTTTGTGCATCCTCGTGACAAAAGACCAACAGGACAATTCAGCCTTTCTAATGGACCCGACTGCATGTGCATGACGATGAAGGACACAGCCCAACAGAGCCAACTTGGTAGTAGTGATGCTTAAACCAGCCACTTTCTGGTCTCTAATCCAGTACTTTAACCACTAAGCTGTCACTGCTCCAGGACTTTTTGGCTGTGAGGTGACGGCACAAAATCAACTGTGCTAACAACAAAACAAGGCACAGAATCGCGTGCATTTATCAGTTCAAATGAAATAATATAAATGAAGTCACAAAATTCAATCTGTGTGAGGACACTGACATGTAACAGATTAGCAAAGGTCTCTGCATATAAAAGTGATGTTTTGGCAGTGAAAGAGAGATGGCTAGAAAGAGATACTGAGGAACAACAGATGAGAGAAAGGATGAATGATAGTGAGAAGGACAGAAGAAAAGAAAGCAGGTACAGAACTAAGGGGGGAAAAAGATTGAGAGAAAGCGAGAAAGGGCTGAGGCGGAAATAGATGGAGGCAAATAGCGTCAGGCAGAGCGCGATCTCCAGCGGAGAAGGTCAAATTCGGAAATGTCACGGCCGTGATTGTTCCAGATTGAATAATTGGAAAGAAAAGCCAGCTGACAACCCAAAAGAAGGAGGTATCGGGAAGGGGGGGGGGGGTGAATAAAATGCATTTCAGAACTGTCATTACCGTGCTGGTTTTATGACTGCTCTTTTTGTCCGGTACTGGCCCGAAAGAAAACACACACTCTCTCTCTCTCTCTCTCTCTCTATATATATATATATATATATATATATATATATATATATATACACCTCACAAGGATAGTTAATGAAGAGCTCAGACATTTCCTTGGTCTCTTCTTGCTCCACGAAGTGACTTGATGTGACAGATTGCTGTTCAGATAGCCACCATATTCCCTCAGCAAATGTGCTGGCCTTACACTCACGTGTATCAGCCCGGGCCAAATCGCAACTGACAGAAAGCCTCTGAAGGCAGGAACTGAGAGAATGGATGGAAGAAGGGTCATCAAGTAGGAGACCTTGAAGAAAGGGGACAGTCACTGGACAGTAACAAGGAGCATATGGAAAGATTGCCTACTGGCAGCTTAAGAAAGGCATTGTGCATTTGGGTGGTGAGGAAAATGACTGTGATATTTCCTTGAACTGAGACGTCGACATTACTGTTATGAACTGCATATGTTGTTATTCCAAATCAAAGTTACAGAAATATAAATGTGATGAATAAACGTAGGGGAAATATTTATAGAAATAAAAAATTGACGTGCAGTGAACGTGCAGTGTACCAGAGTCTGGAATAAGTTAAAGAGAATTTAAAGAAAAAAGGTTCACAGATGTCTTGTGGATAAACAATTCCATAGTGTTCGGCGATGTGGGAAAGACTGGACTAAGTAATAAGTACAATAAGTCCAGGGAGCATTTTCAGAAAGTGCAAAGATCATGTACATGCAAATCTACTGAAGTATGGGTGAGTATGAAAAGATTTGTGTACATATTCTTTATAATAATGTGATAGATAGAACTCAAGGACTAGCTACCCGGAATTGGGTGAAAATGCAAATACAAGAATCACTGACTTAGTATTAACAGTAAATATAACCCTACAGCAAAGGATGAATAAAAATACTTAAAAAATACCATTTTAGAATTTAGAATACTTTTATCACTGTGCTTTTACACACTTGGGAATAATTTATCTGCATTTATTCCAATCCATCCTGTAAAACCTAGAGGGCAAGATTAAGCAAACATGCCTGGCGCAGTAGGCAGCCCTAGCCACGACACCATGACCTGTTGACTCTCTGAATCAAACCGGCAACCTTTCAATCACAAGCTTAGTTCTCTTACCACCAGGAATTTGTAGAATGTGATATCGACGCATATCTTACCATCATAGTAGACGATGGCTCCGACCAGCTTATCCTTCTTCAGCATGGGAAAGAACTCCAAAGCTTTGCTCTTGCTCAAGACGTAGCTGCTCTTTAGGCAATGTGTTCCAGCAACCAGATCATACATCTTAATTCCAGCCCAGTAATACGGAAGCTGCCACCACCTACATAGAGAATGTCAAGTTTTTACATTATATTACGTACGTATCTATAAAGGATCTTCAAGTAGTTCGCACACTTTTATATTTTTACTAGAAACGGATTTAAGGCTGATCTGATTTTCCTGTTTTGATTGCTCAAAAGAAGGAGATTTTCATGTGATGACATTAAATGGCAAAAACATTTTTGTGCTGATTGCATGGTACGACATAGAAAAAACGCATCACAAATGATGCTATAGAAAAAAAAAAGTAGAAAAAAAAGTGACTGCTGGTCACCAAAGGTGGTCATTTATTTGAAAAATTTCCCCAATTTTTCTAGTGCGTTGAAGACGTTTTTAATTAAAAATTAAAAAATACAATAATGTTGTTCAGGGAAAACAAACAAAAGTATATTAATTGTTTAAAAATAACCACCCAATAAAAAAGTTGCTATATTATATGTAAGCCATGCTGCTACTGCTGCTGTTTTGGGCATTAAGCAAGGCCCTTTTACCGCTGCAAAATATTACCTTAGAAAATTTAGAATACTTTTTCACCACTGTGCTGTTACACACTTGGTAATTATTTGTCCACATTTAGCCCAATCTGTGCAGTGAAACACACAATTACCCACACTAGTAAACACACACACACTTGGGAGCAGCAGCGAGCACACATGTCCTAACAGCAGATAGGGGTTTGGATGGGCCTTGTTTAAAAGCACTACAGTCTTGACCTGTCAACTCTTGGAATTAAACAGACAACCCTCCGATCACAAGCCCAGTTCTCCAACCACCAGGTCACCACTGCCTCCTTAATGCTGAAAATGCAAAAGTTTCTTTCATTTGTGAAGAAAAGGTTTTCCATTTACAAATGATGGTAATGATGAGACTAAGTGGTAAAAGATGACAATGATAACGGTGATCAGAGGAAAGGTTTGACACAAAAAAGTTTACAAAGCATCAGGTACGAGTACTGAAGTGATCTGGAGTGCTGTCATTGTCAAGTCGAGATGTAACAGAGAACAAAAGCTGCTGGCAGTTGTAGTTTATTACAGTAACTATCAACTGTTAACATAGATGTGAAAGAAACCCTAGTTCAAAAATGTTACACTATCAGCTTCACTTTAATGCTTTTCAACACATCAACCTTTATAAAATTATGTAAGATTTTAATTACATAAAAATCTAAAACCCTTCTATCTTTGTTCATTTTACAAGACCTGTCGTTCACTAGTAAGAGAATGTCTGGTAGAAGGGATTTGATCATTAGGTCATTGTGTTTGGTGAGTGTTTTTAAATATCATAGCAAAGCCTAAATACCAGAAGTAATTAGAGACTGTGATGGAGGGCTTGGAGCACTCCTCTCTGAACCCCACTGAACTCTGAAACTAGATGAAGAACTAACCGAGACGGTTAGAAGATCTGCCTTAACCCACAGACTGGCACAGTTCTAGGACTCGAAATTCCCAAAAGGCAGAGTGCCATTTCATTAAACTTATCTCTTAATATCAAAAAATTCTAGACTGTAGGCCGTGTCCTATATCACCAATCTCTCTACTCTAAAATGTACTTTAAATGTACATTTTTAAGATTTAGGGTTGCTTTGTAATTTATTTAAATGAAATACTTAAAAAGTTACAGCTGTTAATATAAACACTTATGTGCTCAAACTCAAAAATTGAGCCTTCTTGTTTAGGGTAAAACCCGCAACATAAGCTTGCCCTTTTGTGTTGTGTAGGCACAGAAATTTGAGCTGTAGGGCAGGTACACCACTTCAAGGTGTTAAAACTTGCCAGTTTGAATCTCAGCAAAACCTGACTTGACTGACTTGACCTGGCATCCACACAACCACAACTGGGTATGTCTGAAGTAGGACAGAGTATTTTCCCAGTGCCACATGTATATACTATAATCAACAGATCTGGTCTGGGTGCTTGCGCTTGCATGGACAGAGTCAGTCAGGCTTACAACAGGAAAACTGTGTAGAAAATGTGTAAAACGCACAGGGGTGAAAAAAGTATTCTAGGCTATGTGAGAAGTATTCTATGTATGTATGTGAGAAGCAGACCAAATTGTGATAATAGATTTGATATATTATTATTGCAGTGTATCCAAAGATTCATTTGCTTAGCTTGCTAACAGTGACCTGGATGGGGGAGAGCATTCACAATCAAACTTCCGAACCATGCGACTGATCATCTTTTAAATAACGTTAACATTATTTTAAAATGTTATTTCCATACTTAGTTGATCAGAAAGAGTAGTTCAACTCTTGGGTCAGAACATTTCTGATCACCATGTTTAGGTAGGATGGAGAGTATGGGCAGAAATCTTACTTGTAAACTGGTAGCATGATGGGTAGTGGTGCTGACAGGTGAGGAGCAATGTCCAGAAGATTAGCACGCTCATGTAGAGCCTCTTTTACCATCATGTACTAAAGACATAAAGAAATACGCTCTTCAAATACATATAGGTAAAACATGTGAGTAGCTCGTATTAACCGACTCCTGAAGTCTTAACAGCTTTGTGACCCCTTTCAGACTTACACTTAGGCTGGTTTCAACATGATATGTGACAAAACAATCTTTATGCTGACTCTATACACCAATGTTTCTATTGTGTAATGCAGTGATTTTTTTCACTATTTTGAGCAATTTAGGGTTAAGGGCCTTGCTTAAGGTCAACAAGATGGTAGTGTGGTCTGAACTGGTAACATTCTCGTCTATAGCACAATACCTTAAACACTAAGCCATCACTTTCCATATTTTCATCTTTTTGGACCACTCAAAGAAGCTGTGTGTGATGCTGTGTCCAACTAAAAACATGTGTTTGTCCCTGATGGCATAATAAAAACACATTGTGAATGAAGATAACTATGTACAATAGTGATTTATGAAGTCATTATTTTTTCAAATTCTTAGCAAGTAGAGTTTTGAAACATTTTGTAGAACCCTTCATTAGTTTTAATATAACAAGGCCATAACAATATAATTTCCTTATTCCTAAATCAAGGTTAAACTGTAAAACATTACTGTTTTAAGTAAAAATTGTCGTCATTTTTCTATTCAAAACACACTTTTTTTTCGGTTGTGCTATACCCTTTCGTTGTGAACGTTTGAAATGTCAGAGTCTTTGTGCCGCACTGCAATCCCTCTTCTTAAACTGTTGGTAAACAGGTAAAAATGAGGAACCTTCACCTGTTCATAATCCAGCTTCATGATGGCCTTCTGTAGATAGCGCACCCCTCCGTGGATGAGCTTGGTGCTTCTGCTGCTGGTCCCCGATGAGAAATCGCTCCTCTGCACCAGGGCTGTTTTAAGATCTGGGCGGGGGGGAGGGGGGAAGAGCCGACAGGAAACAGATTAAGGGCCGTGCTGGCATTTCGAGATCCCACAGCACCAAATATTTAGACTGTGCTTGGTGTCATTTTCATATGGATTTTCTCTATCTGTAATATGCATGAGGATGGAAAGATCAGAGCATTCATATTGCATCTGGCCAGGTTCACCTGTATATTGCTTTCTGAGTATAAGAAGGCCGTGCTGCCAACACAGACATTTTTATCTATTATCACTGAATTAACAGGTATTTTAATAAAACAGTCAAACCATCTGAAGAACTTTCTTTTTAAAGTTTGTTTAAAAATGTTGATGAAAACAAAAATATATATTTTTCCATAAAGTCCATAATTATTATTACACATAAATACTAGTGGTGGGACTCAATTAAAAATTTTAATCGAGTTAATTGCAGGGCCTGTAATTAATTAATCGCAATTAATCGCAATTATTTTGCTACTAAAATTTTGAATGAATGCACGTATATTCTTAACCACAAACATGTTTATTGCTTTTTTTATTGTTATTAAATCAACAGATGTGTTGGTGCTATTATAGTTATTCACATTTCAAGTACTTCCGGAACTCCTTGTTTCACTTATTTGAAAAATAAATAAATAAATGTAAACAGCACATTAGACAATAATCACAGCACCATTTATTGTACAGAACTGTAAAAATTACAAATAAATAAAACAACTAATATTGTAACTGGTGAGAGTTTAACATCTGGTGTAA
>JAOUQU010000010.1:1836083-1855106 GCA_028566735.1 Ammoglanis amapaensis
ACACACACACACACACACACACACACACACACACACACACACACACACACACACACACACACACACACACACATGACGACCTTATCACCTTGAAATCTTTAGAAGAAGATCTCTATGACAACCTTTGCTGGTAAGGCAATAACTCATGTTTCACTGCAGAAGACTGAGTGCACTCACACTTTATCCTGAAGATGAATAGCCTGTCCTTCAATTCTTTGATGAGCATCTGGTCAGCCATATTGTCCTTTTAGATGGTCAAATAATCGACAAATTGAAACTGCCAAAGATTCTTCATCGTCAGGCGCGTTCATGCCACCTTTCTTAGTCTCTTTAAGTGATGGTTCCTGTGATTACTCATATAATGAAAATGAATCATTTAAACAAATCGTTAGTTTATATTAGTACATGCTGGCATGAGCCTTTGCCTAAATTCCAGACATTAAAAAGTTGTCAGATTTTATGTAAAAATAATTAAAAATAATATTATGAGCATGCACACTGTATTAAACAACCCCAGGTCGAATAGTAGGATTTTCCACTGAACACCAGCGTTGAGACGGTGAGAGTTTGACATGGGGGTTGTTTCCCCACTCTGAAATTGTCCTAAAAAAATATGACTTTTTAATGTCTAAGCCACATTGCTAACAGGCGTATATAACATTACAAAGTTAGTAGTTTGCAATACTTGTTGTGCAAATATTTAATTAAAGTTGCACAAAGAATTTTTATGAATATGCTAATAACTAGTTTAATACAGTCTAAACAATTTAGAACTATAAACCAAAAAAATAGGTTAATGTAAAATTTTGCCAGATTAAAATTATGATGTTATTATGGTTGAAAATGGATGAAAGATACAGACGGCTTGGATTTTAATGAGGAAAGATCTGTCAATCTCTGCCATGCTCACAAATGTAAGAAAATTTTCTAACAGATTAAAAACACATTTCACAGTAAATGACTTCATGTTGTGAAATGTCACGTAGGCCCCTATGCATACTTTGTCAAATGCTTTTATTGTATTTGGTCAAAATTGTATGTCACACAAGAATCTGCTATGCCTGAAAATGAAATGACTGTTCACCCGTATTTGTCTGTTTGCTTTGGCATTGTTAAAAAGTAACCCCTGTCTAATTTTAATTAAATACGAATGACTCTTTCTGGGGTCAGGGACCAGGGTAATTCAAGAACTTAGAACAAGAATTTATGGGTGCAAGGGCACCTATTGAGGCCAGCAGCCACCATCTTTTTGTCAGAGATCAATTAATATTAAAAGGGCTTTTTTCTCTTATTATTATGGGTGCTTAAAATCAAAATACTTCAACACCCTTAAAACGGCGCCAGAAACAGCCATGGTCCAAGATATGGCTTTTGTTACCAAAGACGTATGGTTCGAATTACAGGGGAAAGGGTGGCACTTAAAGTCTGACCTTCCTAATTATTACTTGAATTCCCTCCAAAAGAAATATAAACAAGAATTTGGGGAGGGGTATTGAATTATTTTGTTGTCACTGTACAATCTGCATAAACTGATGTTAATATGTTTTAAGGTTTTGTAATTATGTTTTTCATTGAGGCGCACAAATCTGAAAATAATTAAAATTGATACTTTTAAGCAATATATAAAATTATTTCAGAATTTGCTCATTAAAGTGTTGTACTGTGCTTTTTAAAATCATGCTAGCATCTCTATTCTAGTTTTCATTTTATAACTACCATTTTGATGTTAAAATAGGCCATAAATATTTACTGTTACATTAAATTTAGTTCTAATCTTAAGATATGCAAAATGAAATAATTATAAACTCTTTTGAACAACACTGTTGCATAACAACATTTGTGCCAGCATCAAAGAACTACATCAAAGCACACCCATGTTCCTTATCGATTTTTATTTTGTTGATATTTATTTTATACATTGGGTTGTGTATGAGCTAAAATGAGTGATGAACAGTAAGTGACCAGTCTGTGTTTCTGATCCTATCTGCATTGTTAACACATTAACACCTTTCTATGAGAGCTTAGCATGATAAAGCCTCCATATAAAAGCAGAGACACAAACACAGCTCTTCTCAGAATTATCATACAAAGTGTTTGAGATATGAGAGGTAAGCAATCTTTTTAATTAATTCACCATTTACATTGACTCTAACTTTGATTAAAATGCACTTGCGTAATTTTATTAGTTTGTTTAAAGATTGAGTTCTTCTGTCTAAACACAAAAGCCCATCCACTAACCAGCGGAGTATATAGTATGCTTGGGGGGTACACCTTAATGAATAATGGTTTAACTTAAATACAATCCAATAATAATGAGCTGTTAATTAATGTCTTATTAATATCATTGTATTCAGTACATGTTTAAATTTTAAAACCTAAACTGTTCTGGTCATGCTGGACCATACAATTTTTCCAGAACACAAATCTGGGATGTAGGCAAGCCAGTAATTCTGTGTCTAGGAAGTCACACTGTTGTATGTAGAGGAGGCCTGTCATTGTCTTACTGAAACAATAATGGACTTCCCTGGGAAACTATATGCCTTCGCATTATATGATGCATTCACACACATGCAAGTCACCCATGCCATCGACAACAATGCACCTGTGTACCATGACAGATGTTGGCTTTTGTACCAGACCGAACACCACCGGGATAGTCATTTATATAGAAACATATATAGCAAAGATTACTTAACATTCATTTTCAAAACAAGCTGAACTGTGAACTCTTCTAACCCCAGTGCATATACCCACTGTCTTTTAAACAACTGGAGGCAAACTCAGACTCAGAGAACTCTAAATAATTAAACAAATCACATATTTCTGAAGTTTTAATGACCCAATGCGATGTTCTGTCAAGTTCACGTAAAGAAATGGTTTGACATGATTTAACTGAAATTAATTGTTTTAAATTAAAATTATGTTTAAGTTGTGGTAAAAAAAAATCCATACCTGTACATCTAAGTATTAATTAATGTAATGAAATGTTTTTAAAAATGTTGGGAATTCTATTTAAAGCCATTTCTATTAGCAAGGAAATGCACAACCCCACCTTTTCTGTCACAGTAACTGTCAACAATCCTCCACAAATGCTTTGCACACGATTTTCCTTTTTTAGTTAAAAGAGAATCGTTAAGAATTGGTCAGACATGCCTGTTGAATATGAATGCACTACAACCTGAGTTTATGGTGGGGTTGAGGTCAGGGCTCTGTTCCAACTGTGGTTCCAACTGTGTCCCCAACCATGTCTTTGTGTCTTGCATTGTCAACTTAAACTTCCCCCAATATATATATATATATATATATGTGTGTGTGTGTGTGTGTGTGTGTGTGTGTGTGCGTGTGCGTGTGCGTGTGTGTGTGTGTGATTACCTGGAGCAGCATATAGTGCAGTAAACAGGAAAGAGATGTGTGCAATAAACAGGAAAGAGATGTGGCTTTTACTGTCGCCTCAGAAGGTCTTGGGGTTGATTCCCAGTTGGAATGTTGGATGTTTTTTCCCTTTTCTACTATGCTTTCCGCCAAGGTGCTCTAGTTTTCTCCCACAGTCCAAATGCACTTACAGCAGTCAATGTTTCTAACAGTTCAGTCAATATGGTCCACCAGGACCCTTAAAACACACCGTAAACGACTGATTTACCGGTAACTGTGCAATATTGATCAGACCTTTTGCGAGTCATTTGTTTCCTCGCTGACTTTTTGATTTTCTTTATTGACATTTTGTTTCTGTTCCACCTGATAACATTACCAGAACGAAAACAGGAAGAACGTGTTTGTGTATTTTGGGGTTTGTGGAAGTAACTTCTACGTCGCACGTGCTCCGATCGTCGCGTGTTTGTGGGCGTGCTGTCTTGGATGTGGGCGTGGTTTTTCTCCACGAGGGCTATTTAAACTGTTCGGACGACGACGTGGAAGAGCCCGAGAAAAGTCTAGAAGCTGTCCTGTCAGAGCTGAGTTTAAACGGAACGATGTCTTACTATGAAGTAAGTTTCGTAAACAATAATTTTGTAAACACTGCATTCATTGTGAATTGCGTTTGCTAACCTCTTTGTTTAATCCTGTTTTTGCAGCACATTGTGTTTGAAGACTCTCCTAACGAGAACTTTTCGGAGTTTGCTTCGGGAGACTTCGGTGCCGAGATGGATGAACCGTGCAACCGCGAAGTGAGCCAAGATCTCCAAAAGATCTTCCTCCCCACCGTGTATAGCCTGATCTTCGTCCTGGGCTTCGTGGGAAACGGACTGGTCGTGGTGGTGATGGGATGCCAGAGAAAATCACGTACGATGACCGATCGTTACCGACTGCACCTGTCCGTGGCTGATCTGCTCTTCGTGTTGTCTCTGCCCTTCTGGGCTGTAGACGCTGCCAGCAGCTGGCACTTCGGCGGGTTCATGTGCGTCGCAGTGCACATGGTATACACCGTGAACCTGTACGGGAGCGTCCTGTTGCTCGCCTTCATCAGCTTGGATCGCTATTTGGCAGTGGTCCGGGCTACGAGCAGCCAGGCTACCCGGCGACTGCTGTCAGAACGGGTGGTTTATGTGGGTGCGTGGCTTCCAGCTGCACTGCTCACCGCTCCTGATCTGGCATTCGCGCGCGCTGAAAATGTTGGCGCGCGCGTCGTGTGCGAGCGCATCTACCCGGCCGAGAGCGCGCTGGCATGGATGGCAGCCTTCCGGGCGCAGCATGTACTGGTTGGCTTTGTGCTGCCTGGTTTGGTTATTCTGGTCTGCTACTGCGTGATTATCGTCACTCTCTCCCGCGGATCCAAAGGGGCTCAGAAGAGACGCGCTTTGCGCACTACAGTGGCACTGGTGGCGTGTTTTTTCGCGTGCTGGCTACCCTACTGCGCCGGCATCGTAGTCGATACTCTGGTCGAACTTGGCGTGATCGAACACAGCTGCACCCTGGAACGCAGGCTGGAAACCTGGATTTTCGTTACAGAGGCTCTCGCGTACTTTCACTGCTGTCTCAACCCTATCTTGTACGCTTTCCTGGGGGTGAAGTTCAAAAAATCCGCAGCCAGGGCGCTCACCACTGGCCGTGGGTCCAGCCTTAAGATTCTGCCCAAGAAGAAGTGTGGCATGTCTTCAGTATCTACAGAGTCAGAGTCATCCAGTTTTCATTCCAGTTAATACATATAGAACATCTGGTTATATTATTTTATGATTTGTACATAGAGGACTTTTTATGGACTTGCTTTAGAAATGCATTTGATGAATACATTTTGAAATGACAGGCTGAGCCTGGACACTAGGCCTTTGTGATCATCCGAACACCAAGGCCACATTTACAGTAGGGCTGGGCTCTATGACAATATCTTAATGACTGTTGCTCGCTGTAAGAAACTACTGTTTATTGTTATATCTTTCATTTTTCTTTGAATTATTCATGGTGTAATTTTTAGATTCACAGCAATAATGATGCCAAGGTGCCAATGCTTTGTGTACCTTTCTGGATAAAGTAATGGGGAAAGTATTTCAAGGTACCACATGCAAACAATTCTACTTTTGTTTCTATTAAAAAACATATTATATTATGTTGTAGGATCAAATTAAATAAATCTTTTTAATAAATTTTAAAAAAAAAATTATTTTTGAATGAACCTGTAGATATATACTCCATTCCGGATTGGTTTATTTGACCATGAAGCCCAGTCCATTACCGTATGCAGTATTGCAATATACACAAGCGTATTTTGCATAAATAAATTCTGGGAAAATGTGTTTTTGTAAAGATGAATTTTTTGTTTACTGGATCCCTGCACTTATGCACACTATGTATTATAAATGGCTCTTATTTATTACATGTAAACTTCCAATATAAAATCCCAGCAGATTTCCCAGGAATTCGTTTAACACAGAAAAGTTTGTTCTGTTGGTATTGATGTCCTAGGCAAATCCACATTATTGGTTGTTTTTCTTTTCTGTTAATAAATTGCTTGGTTATTTTGTAACAAAACCTGTGTTGTTTATTTCTAGAGCAAATAATTTTTTCATATCATACTCAAAATACTCCACATTCACTGATCTTGCCTCAAAATCTCTAACATGAAAAGTTAATTCATGGTTCTGCTCTTTACACATTGTTGTGAGGTGGATAGAACCGCAATGCATCTTGGTGCCATCTCTTTTGTGAACAAATGGTACACAAGTGTTTGGAGAGAACAGGATTTGTCAAACTGCTCTGATGTTCTGTTGTGATGTTGCAAACTATAAGTTTCCTACAACTACTAGGTGTTTGACATCCTGACCTTATCATCAGCATTAATATATTTTGTAGTTTAAGCCATATTAAGCTGTGTTAATGTTTCTTTTGTTAGTTGCGTCATGGGTTTGTCAGGCAGCTGCATGGGACGGTCAAGTAAACAGCACATAGCATCATTTGCTATAGTAAGAAATTATGTTCTTTTAATCCTTGATTTATGATAAATGGTTTGTGTCAAAATTAATATTTTCTTCAAATGATCTATGGAAAGGTTTGCTGTGTAGGCAAACAGATGCCCAAAAATGCACACGCTCAAAGAGTTCACTGAAAGCACAGTAAATGTAATGTGACACTTGAACTAATCCACAGAACCCTGAAAAACGTACTTTTTATTAGTACCTTACACATCATGTAGTGTCTTGTTATAACTTGAACCCTCTTAACAAGCACCTGTAGATAATTTCTCTTTAATCTACTTTTTGGCTTTTTCAGACATTACCTTTCACAGAACATTAGGCTTAAACATTAATGTTTGTATGTCTATGACATACAATAGTACTCTGCCAAACACATGGTGAAAAAGTTACCATCCCTTATTTGATATGCTTGAAGTCCAATGACAATAAAATAAAAACTTTAATCCTGAATGACATGTTTTTCCCAAATGCAGATTTGCAGTGTTGAAGTACATGTAAGCCATAGTTGAGTAAAATAATCTAATATTTTTTGATGTGGTGCATCATGTTCCTGAACATGTCCGAACCGGAGTCTTGTACCGTTTTCTTAATACCACTTTTTGATACAGATTCTTAAAATCATCATTGGTGACGTATTAATAAGCAATGTCAATACTCTCCATTCTGATTTAAAATGACTTACTTAATGAAGGGGAATGGGATATGCACCTCGAAGTTTTAGAAAAAATATTAAAAACTTTTTTTCTTGTGAATCTACCTCTATCAATCTTATGCAGATATACTGCCAATGCCTTTAGACCCAAGCTACTATTAGTGTGCTGTGGTCAGTACACGTCCACATTTCAGATTGTTTTCAGAAAAAACACTTTTTCTCAAACCTGGGAGGCAGAAATGGCCCTAGCATGGGTGCCACCAGCATTTCCAATACATGTCGTTCCATTTGAGATAATCTCCGAATTTATGCTTTGAATCTATATGTAGCGTTCTCTTTTTGAGGGGGGATGCATTGCCAATGATCTCCTGAGCCTATTTCAACACCCATTTTCAGCTTTGGTGTACAGGCTGATATTTTACTATGGTACTTTATTCTTGTATTTACTTTTATTGGCAACAAATTGGCAGGTAGAATGGGAGAAAAAGGTAAATATACATCTGCCCCATTTTTTAATGCTGCATGCAACTAAAATATTATTTATATATTCTTGATTTAACCTGTAGTTCTTTAAACAGTACATGTTTGTAATAAAATAAAAATTAATGCTAATACCACTATGTTTTGTACTGCTACTACTATGATGATTATTTTGGGATTTTAAATTTGCACTTTACTGTACTATATGTAAATAATCTCCACCTTGCACTTCTGGTTAGATGCTACTGTATTTAGTTGGTTTTGTACTTTACTCTGCACAATGAAATCTAAGTTTCTCTGCACAAAGTTGAATCTAATCTAATCTAATTTGATTATACCTGTGTATAGTGACAATAAAGACTATTATGTATCTATTCTATATCATTTTCACTTGAGGCATTTTAGTCTGTGCACCTACATTTTGGTGATTCCTTTTGCATTTCAGAGTTTAACTTGGTTAATGATTATGTGAAAAGATATAGTCGTAACCCCTTCCCCCAAGAACAGATACATGAGGTCAAAATAATCCCCTGAACCTCTGAACTAAAGCAACTGAATGCAGCCCAGTCGTTCGGAGCCATAAGAAATCCCAGCCCATGCATTCTGCATTTCAGTGCTCAAAAGCCAGGATCATGTTTCTGAGAGAAGGAAATGCGTGAGATTCAACCCATTGTGAAGCAAAACTGATGTTTTACCACAATAGAGATTGACACCTGGCCTGGTCAGTTTATTGAGCCAGAGTAATGGCCTCTAATGTGGTCTGTGAAAGATTAGCATGTCTGAGAGTGTTAAGTGCCTCGTCAGTCTTTGGCTCCCTTAGGAGCTATTTTCAAGAAAAGTCAAGAGGGAACTGGGAGCTATCGTAAGTGATGGACCTCCAGTTAGCCTGTGCTTTATATGCATCTGGTGGGTGCATGCATAGGTGTACAAGTCTTAGATAAAAGAAATGGAGTGTATGGCAAAATGATGTTGATTGACAAGATATGTATAATGATGTTTTTATGGAAAAATTGTAAATGGTTGTGTCTATAGTATTATCTAAATGTCATATTTTGCATTTATCAAGCTGATAAATTCTTTGTATTAATATAAACAAGCGATTTGTGTGTGCTAAAATTATTGAAAATTAGTGGATTAATTCTTCTTGAGCATTATATATCTGGGAAGATCACAAACACTGTCTGTATGTTCTTGTAAAAATGTAAAATCCCATAATTATAAGGCAAAGTTCAGGTAGCTTAAACTCAGGTAAGGAAATGTGGCCTTGGTAAGTCCTTTATATGGTGGACCAATGTTTGGTGGTTGCATTTAAGCACTTAAATGATCTCAAGTACCCAAAATCTAGCTACTACTGTAAAGCCAAAACGTTGGTTTTTGATGTATTTTATGTATCTTAACATTAAAAGCAATGAGGCCAAATAGCACAGTTACGTCACAGAAAGAAGATTCTTTTTGTCCTAGTTCTTTTTGTCCTGGAGTACAAATGTTCTCCCTGTGTCTGAGTCTGGACCTCTGTTTCTAACGTCTTGTCACGCACATGAAGGATGATTGGAGGTTCTATACCTGGAGGTACCTACCCACTAGCATGCACAACCCAACGCATTGTGAAGATCCCAAATGTGACATGAGTTGAATAAGTGCAGACTAGCCCAATTTATACAGACCCATGCACAATGGTGATGATTTGAATATTAAATTTTCACCAGAGTCAGTTAAACTGTGTTGATATATATATATTTTTTTTCCAAAAAAACCCTATTGCACAAAACATTATTTAAAGTAGTCCCTAAAATCTCCACATTTTTTATTAGTATAAATATTTCACCATTCATTTGTACTAACCGTCTACAAATTTAGTAAACTGATCTATTACCTACCAATTTGTTTCTGTATTGTTTGTATTCTTGCCAACCCAAAAGTCCACAAACAGTTTTGCTCTCATTGCTGCAGTCTGCGTGTGTTTTTCCACTTAAAGGCCGGAGAAGGGTTAGAGGCTAAAGCTATTGACATCCATAGCTCAGGAAACGGGCTATGTCAGGGGCCATTAGCGGCCAGTCCCAGTTCCTGCAGCACCAACCACACAGGCTAAAAGCACCCCCACGACCTCAGAGCACCTCATGGACCTTTGAATGTTTACCCAAAAGGGTGGGGGACAATGAGGGCAAGCTCGACCAAGATTATTTACAAATGTTGAACAGCTTGTTGGGGGCATGACATAGAGGCAACACAAAAGCTACACTATCAGTAAGCAATACAGCACACGCTAAATAAGAATTATCTACAACATGACGTAAGAACTTAGAAAATGTCTCACCTCACAGATTACAGCATTATAAATCACACACACACACACACACACCACACACACACAAGTTCCTCTGGGTCTAGTGTGCGATTAATGTGTGTTATTTTTAAAGATATCTGTTTGGGAGACAGTTTCCTGTTGCAAAGCCCACTGGGACAGAAGCTCTAGCTGTGAAAACACTTAAACTGATTTGAGCACCAAATCTCTTGCTGCAAAACATTGTTACTTCACTAGAGTAGATCTTAATTATGATTAGCAATAAGAAGAAAGTCTTTCGGCATACATGGAGGGAATAACTGAGCAACATAGTAAGTATGTATATGCATTGTTGCAAAAATTAGACTTTCATTTTCTTCTCTGTCTCGTGGGTGTTTGTATGTGTGTGGTAGAGCTGTTTGGGGTTGATTTATGTCTTTGGATGCAAAAGCTCTAAAAGTGATGGTTTTATTGGGGGGTTAAGGAGTGTCTTTGGTTGCTAGGAGTCAAAACCATTTGGTTGAAGGTAAAAGTCATTAAAACTTAAAAAGCTGTCTGTCTTTTATTATTAAACTTAAAAAAAAACAGAAATTTAAACATTAATTAAAATGAACTAAAAGGGCCAGCCATGGCCTGGTGGTTTGAAAAGACAAGTCTTTACGGAAGAGCCTAACCTATAAAGGCCAATATATACTTCTCAATCAAATTGACGGCATCCTGACACAGAACCCCTGCATCAAATCGACTCCCTTCCACAGAGTCCTTGCATCAGCCAATGTTGTGTTGGCTAATGTGTACATCCAAAATTTTGCCGCCAAAACAATGCAGACCAAAAACCGTAGCCATGCAGACCACAAGGGGGCACTAAATTCATTAAATCCATAGAGCATGCACATGTAGTTAATGTACTGTACTTACACTTTGTATCAGGCAGTGCCTGTATCTTTATGATGTTTAGTTCACAATTCAACATTTAAAAGCATATGTTATCACTAAAACTAGAGGATAAACACTAACGCAACAGAACCCTCAGAAGTTGCAGTGCAGTTGTGGCAGTGCATACTTACTGCGTACTGACATGTGCTCACTGCCCTAGTGTTCACTAGTGCGTGTTTATTTGTGTTTCACCGCACTGATTGGGTTAAATGCAGAGGACAAAACTATCTAAGAAATCTAAATAATGGCATTTAAATGTATTTGTGATGCCAAGCAAGATTTCCAGCACTGGTGTGCTAGCAGATTATCCTTCTAAGCTGCAGGCATTTCTACCTACTACATGAATGTTAGCACTTGCATTGTTTCATGTTGCAGTTTATGATGCAAATGTATAACTGGCCACCAAAAGAACTTTCCAGTGGTTGAGTGGTTCCCAGCAGTGTCACGGTGCCAGTGTCAAAACACTACACCGTTACGGCTCTTAATGACTTCCGTCCTGTTGTGCTATCTTCCAACATCTCCAGTGATATGAGAATGCAGTTTGTAGATATTTGAAATCCAGTTCACCAACTATAGTCACCTCCAAAAGTATTGGAACAGGGATGTCAATCCCTTTTATTCTCTGGTAGACATTTGGGGTTTAACATTTCATGATGAATATTAAACTATGTTTTAGATTACATTAAAGATTAGCATTTACATTCATCTTTTGTCTGAATATTGCTGGTGAGCAAATGTATTAGGACAAGTAACTGTCATGTGTGTTTTGTTACCCAAGTGTGTAACACACAGTTTCACATTTGTTTTTTGTCTGTGCAAATTTGGTATTTACAGACAAGAGAACTGTCTGTGGGTAAAAAACAAGCAACTGTTAAGCTGAGAGAAAATAAATCACATCTAGTGCACAAATATTGGCATAGTTATAGATGTTGAACTGGTAGGCTAAGAAAAACATCAGCATTTGATGACAGAAATGTTGTGTATGCTGAAGAAGAAACAAACTTTAAACAAACATTAGATATGGACATAATGACATTTAAATTGAACGTACCTTAAATCTCAAACATTTTTATCGTAATCAAAGTTTGGCGAAAGACCAGGACTTTTAAACAAGAATATGAATGTAAGACAGTACAGCAATTAAATGTATGGCAAATCTCATTCACCCATTCATTATTTAATTTGAGACACACCCTTATAGCTTGTAAACATTTCTTCCCTGTTACATATCTGCTAAAGCATGAACTAGCAAGTTTACGATAGTGTACCCACATAAAGGTATCATATTACCCTCCAGCTCACGTATATGACTGGTTTAAACTACCTTCCCACGCTAGCTACCAGAGGTGTAACATCAAACCTAAGCAAACATTAGAATTTAGAATACTACATGTAATATTTATACAAATATAGTAATTATTTCTTCACTTTCTAACACACAAATTAACACACAAAAGTGAGCGCACACAATAATAAAAACATGTGCCTGGCATGGTGTGCAGCCCTCGGCAAATCACCCGGGGAGCAGTTAGGGGTTTGGTGCCTTGATTGCAAGCCCAGTTCTCTATTACCTCCAGACCATGACATACCCTAAAGAAAAACTTACAAAAAGCTACAGAGAACGGGGCCAATAAATGTATATGTTAATTGTCTAATCTGTGCATCAATGTTTGTGATTAATGTGTCTGGATGACCATAATATTTTAGTAAATCACAGAAAGTTTACTACTTCATGTTTAATATCTGGCATTCTTTGTTTTACAGTCACCTACTTTCTCAATAAAAAATAAAAACTCCATTTTGAGAAAAGCCTGGATGCACATCTGAGAAAAAAATAAAACCCCTGCCTTAACTGTGATTTTGAATGTATCTGAAATCCTCCAAAACATTACAACAAAACCATTGTTTGTGCACGTATTTCACAACCTATTGCAATGGCGTACATTTCATGCATAGCTAAAATCGTGGGTGTGCCAGCTACTTTTGGCTTTTCTGTATGTGCCCAAAATAGGTTTTGACAAAATTGGCTAGCATTAAATAAACTGCCCAAAATTTAAGAATGTTTATTAGGATATGAGTAATAAAGTCACCATTATGATAACTTAGGATGATTGTGTGCTTTATTACCATTGTACCATTGTTTTTTACCATTTTAATGCATTTTCTATCTTCCCCCTTTTTTAGCTTTTAACTTCTAGGAGATCACATCAATACATTTTTACACAGAAATGTATATTTGCACTATATTAAACCCATTTTTTTCACACCTTGAAATGTGTTCCTGGAGTTCTTAACCAGGGTATTTAGAAACACATTGATGACCCCACCCAGCAGTGGCTAATTTTGTCTGGTACTGCTAATTGTGCCTGTTAGGGGGCTAACCTGTATAATGCATCTAGCAGGATAACTCTCTATACTGTTTATGCTATAACTACTTTATACTTTATACTGTCTATACTACAACTTTTTTGATGTTTTTTGTTGCTGAACATGTGTATGGGGCTTTTATATTCTTATTTCATATTCATAAATATAACTATGAAAAACATTAAGGGCACCCAAGTGGTGCAGCAAGGCCTGCAGGATACTGCTAACAGGACCAACAGAATACTTCAAGCACACCAGCACAGATATTTTGAACTTTTTAACAGAAGTCAATGGAAGATAATGTATGAAGTATTTAAAAATAATAAAGAATCAAACTTTAAGTGGGGAAATAACTATAAATAAAGAATTTTTTAGCTTAACATCCCAGATGTTGGTTTGGGGCAAAAGACTAGAAGATTTCTGATTAAATATGTCCACTGCCAAGTTGCCACTGTTGGGCCTCTGGGCAAGATACAATATCCTAAATTTTGTCCATATTCAGCCAATATTGCAAATCACTTTTGTTAAAATTCGCTAAATGCTTGAAAATGCAAATAGTATTATATAATTACAGAACCCATTAATATAAATGTAATGTATTTCATTAAGTATGTCTGTTCTTCAACTGTAAACATTGCAAATCCGTGTCTTGTGAGATAGTCCTATCTTTTCCAGAAGTCATTAGACCCTTAGCTTATCAAAGATGAGAGACTGGAGAGTGTGTGAACAGACCACTTATGCCTGGATGTCCACTCCGGCATCTTCATTCACTCAGTACAAGACAAAATAGCGTTGGCCTGTAAATTATGGGCGTCTCCTGGGAATTTCAAAGCATTCACTGTAAATGTGTTTTTAGCAGAAAGAGAGATAGAGCCAAAGAGTGAGAGACATAGTTTGAGAACTTAGGTCTTATCTTTTTACAATATAAGTCACACCCTGTCTATTTATGCCTGCTACAAATCTCTAGCCATTTAACCCGCTCTAGCCAGGCACCCTGATTAGCTCTGATTAGCCCTTGTTAAGATCAAGATGAAAAAGTCTGTGCTCGGCTTTTGTTTGCTCTTTCACTGAAGGAATCTGTGAGGTTCTCCCACAGGCCAGGCATTAAGAACGGTCTTATCCGTTTTGTCTTTTCAACTCAAAACCTACACAGATCAGACACCAGATCCCAAAAACAGATCTCAGACTGTCTGCTGGAAATTTGATATAGTACATTTGCATTAAGGAAGGTTTTTTAAGGCAGCTGGGCCTTTACAAAAGTGCATGATGATTGATGGGATTAGGTAGGTGTGAGTGTGTATGTGTGTGTGTGAGAGAGAGAGAGAGCAAGAGCGTACTAATATTTGAGTGAATAATTTTACAGTCATACCTTGTAGTCTAAAACACCTGCTTAAAATTTTGCCATAAGGTGAGTAAAGATATCCAAAGCCGCCCGGCCAGCATTGAACCACACTTGAAGGTTTGTGTCAGTTTTATGTGACAAGCTTATGTGCCCCCAACCTATTGCGGACTACTCCGGCTTTATGACCCAGGAATATTACCCCAGTAGATCAGAAGCGGTTCTAGTTGGTGTTCAAAAAAGGTCAGAATAAACACAACATTTTTTCTCTTGGGTTAAATCAGATTAGATTTTTTTTCACAGTAGATTGAAAATAAAGTTAGGACCATGCTGTTTGGATGTTGGATGTTCTCTCAGGCCAGGTACAACCAGCTTTCAGAAATATTTATTCTGAAAATGCACACCAGAATGTTTTGTTGGATGCAATTTGGATGTAGATGCAAGGAGAGACGTTATTAACTTAAACAATTATTAGCTCAAATACAAAGTATTTATATAACGCATTCATCAGAATAAAAAACAAAGCTGTTTAGCATAAGCAACCCTGTTTATAACAGTTACTACCGGATTGAAAAGATTTAGAACAAGGTTGTAGCCAACCAACTCCTTATTATTAAAAACTATTTTTTCTCCTTATTTATACTTTGATAAATAAATGTATTCCCTCTGACCAAGCGAGATGTTTTTACAGATGGTTTGCTGACAGATAGGCAGGTGCTTGGGCACCTGTTGTTATGACATGATGATTACTTCCACATGTAACTCTAATCATCACTCTGTCACTTCCACTGGGACACACAAAGTTGTACACACACACACACACACACACACACACACACACACACACACACGCGCACACACACACACACACACATTCTGGCACTTATTACAAGACTCAGCATTATGACGCATTTCCTGACTGACATCCTCACAAACAGCGTTACACATATTAATTCACATCAAATTTAAAGCTATAAACATTCATGCAGCCATAAACCTGGTATAGAAAACACTAGATTATATAGAAACACAACATCCAGTTTTCACAGGGTCTATAAAGCTTCTTGAAAACACTCACCAAAGAAGAAATAAATAGTGTAAAATGAGTGCCAGTGTATTGTGGGGCATTACACTTTCATCAATCACATTGAAAGCCGCAAAATTGATTGTTCTCAATTGAGTTACAGTCTCACTTTCCTAAAAGGCACCATAAATTCCAACCATTTTGTTTGTGGTTTTGCAATTGCCACACACTAAAGGTTCACCTGACTGAAATAATAATTAAAAGAAGATTAGTGTTCCTATTTAATTCATTTAGTTAATTCTTTTTTGATTTATTTTCATTTTGTTGCACCAAGCAACATTAACCACCAGACATTAACCAAACTTGCTCTGGACTATCTTTCTCATATTCTCTGAATTGGATTCAAAAACTTGTTTATATAGTTTCTTGTATCCATTTGTTGCTCATGGTGGTGGAAGAGGAGCAGTTCATTTTGAATGATAATACGAATGTATGCCACCAAGTTAGTTGCATACTTTGTGAAGTGCTTGTGAGTTACAGATAGAGGTAGAGCTACGATGTCATAGATACAGAAGAGTTAAGCATGTAAGGACGGAAACGTTTTAAATCTTTCCATCTTACCCAGGTTAATCGGTCTTGGACATAACTCCATAAAGATAAAATGCCTAAACGATAAACAAGTGAAACATGGCACTGACACGTAGATGCTTTTTCATTGTATTTCTAATTACAATTGTTTAATACAATTGGAAATTTGTCTCATATTTGAACTTTAATTACTTTACTTTTACTGCACGGCTCAAGCCAAGCATTTAATAAAGCAGCAGGTTTTGCCAATATAGGACATATAAGAACGCCCTTACTCTTGTCATGTTTTTAGAACACGACGAGAGTTTTGACAAGCAACTGGGCTGGCAAACCTAATCCAAGGACTTTTATCTAGCATTCTTTATAATTCTAATCATTACACTGATACTGGACTACACTGATTTATTCATGTTTTATGCTTCATTAATGCAAATATAATGCATCTCACTGTGGTGCAGGGAGATTTTAGTGAAGGCTTTATAGCTCCTCCTGTACGGTCTAAAATAGTAACTGAAATTGTTTACTAGATGCATGTATTGGAACAGACTTACAATTGAGAATGAATACAACCCAAGCAACTGAGGGGAAAGTCTAAACAATCAAAATCTAAGGGCATGAAAAGACTCCTTTTGACTGTCCATGCAAAGACTCATTGACGGACAGATTTCAAGTGTACAACAGTTACTTTTGGGGTAGTGTTGTTTTGCTTGGTGACATAAAATTGCTGACTCACTGCAAAGCCTGAAAACAGCCAGTAACAGGTGAGCACCCATAGTGTATGTCGACAGGTTCAGTCATTTCCACTTAAGATCAAGCCCATCACTACATGTTTGTTTCTAATGAGTGATGAATTCTATATATTCTATTCTATACAGCATGATTAATGTCTTGGCTGAATACTTTGCTTGTGCAACGCCTGTTATTTAATTGTCTTTACAGAGCATTTTGGTAAGTTCATTGAGTTCATATTGTGTGAAGGGTTTTTATACACAAATCATTTTATACCTGTTTTCTCAAAACTTTTACATTTATTGTTTCAGGATTTTGCAGATATTTTTATCCAAAACAGCAATTGATGGTGAATATCCTTGCTGAAGGTAGTAGGGCTTAAATAAAAAAACAGTTTTTTATTAATTTTATAATTACAAAGACACCGTTTATCCAAAGTGATGTACAACCATAACAAGGGTTAAGGGTCTTGCACAGTGGCCACTATAGGTCAGTACCTTAACCACTAAGCCATAATGTCCTCCCAGGGGATTTTTGTTCTAATCATCCATTCTGAATGCTATACATCTGAAGTAATAGCTGACTTTACAAATTTGGTTACAAATGTGGCTGATTCCATTAGGGGTCGCCATAGTGGATCATTATGCAATTCTGCTGTTTATCCAGGCTTGTTTACAATTCTTTTCTCCTTTTAACATGGCACATGTCAGAAACCCAATAAAGTGACAATAACAGTAATGTATAGATTTTTTGGTTATTAAAAGACTAAGAGCTTGAATCCAAGCTCTGCCATGCAGCCCTTTTTGAGCCCCAGACCACTCAAAACAATCGCTGAACATGTGCTCTTCCTACAGATTGCTATGTGGTTTATGATATTGATATAGTATAAACGACTTTTGTTATTGAGAACACAACATAGTTGTTAACATGTTAAAATGACACAAAACTTGTTTCTTCTCACATAAATGTCATATTTTGTGCACATGCTAATGTATGTTATTGCGGCAACTGATCTGATGTCATTACCAACTAGGCTTAAAAATAAAATGTTTGGCTAATTATACTATTTTTTGGTCAAGTCTTTTAAGCCAGACTATGCAATATAACAGGGAGCCTAGTGGGTAGAGCGTTGGGCTGGAAACCCAAAGGTTGGGGGTTCAAATCCAGGCTCCGCTTCACTCCGTTACACAGCTGAGTCCTTGAGCAAGGCCCTTAACCCTGTCTGCTCCAGGGGCACCGTACCTTGGCAGACCCTGTGCTCTGACCCCCAACTTCCAGACAAGTTGCGATATGCGAAGAGAAGCATTTCGTTGTACTGTACATCTGTATATGTGTAATGACAAATAAAATTGAATATATATATATATATATATTATATAAAGAACCTAATTTGGTCTCAATCATTTAACCATAAAGAAGTGGCAGAAATCACTCAACTCTAGCTTACCAGGACAAATTCTTGCCATGTTTTGACAGCTACATTGGTTATCAAATGTGTATTGTATTGTTTTACAAGATCTGTTAAATTCCTTTTACAGTGTCTAACCACTTTTCCATTACATGGTGACTATAGAGGATATATCACAACTGAAAGATAAAATATGTCATCAAACCAGCTGGGTCATAGCTCAGAATTGTCCTACATGCATGACGATGTGAAATTAGGCACTCTGGCTAATGTGTTAAAATGGAGCCTCACAGGGAAGGTCATAAGTGCCAGGAAGCCTGTGTTACTTCAGGGTTTGGGATAATAAGCCTGACACCATGAATAATCAAGCGGAGGTTACAAAGGCTGAAACTTTTAACACTGATGCATTTCACTTTTTTATGCATTTCAAAAGCAGTTTACTTTACACACACACTATAAGAGTAATATACAATTTATTTATGTTCTAATTTAATAAAAAGTGTAAATTTATTGGATTTTTTTTAATGTAATTTTTTCCCAATTCCAATTCCAATCTCGTTGTCTAGTTTTATTGCATTGATGAACTGACGAAGCTACATTTGAATCAGACCAATAGCAGTTGTATGATTAAACTGGGATAACAACTGAGTCAGACCCAGCAAAAAAAAGTATGAGGAAATTTCCACTAAATTATACCACATATCAAAAGTTTAGGAACATTACAAGTGGACACTTGACTGCAGGCTTATTGGTAAAGCTCTCTCTGCAAACACACACACACACACACACACACACACACACACACACACATGTAT